>JAHREE010000173.1:6023727-6103482 GCA_033628505.1 Tringa tobata | reverse complement strand
TTCTCCATCCTAGTTAGGGAAGCACAGTTGATGCAAAAATCACTTGCCTGGTGCGTTGTGTGGAATCTCTCTCTGAATACACCACGAGTCCCCCACTTCCCAATTTCACCTCCAGTGGGAGTTGGTGTTATGAGAACATTACCAGCATTGATCTCGGCTTCAAAGTCAAATTTCAGGACTTAAAAGTGTTACTTTGCAGAGAAGGAAAGAAATGACTGATTCATTTGAAGGTTAAACTAATATGCCCAGAAACAACTCTAAGCTTAAAATTCTTTCCAAACACCTTAGTTCTAGCTTAATTTTTCATCTCCTCTCTTCCTTCTATCCCTAGGCTTTCAAGGACATGCTGTGCATGTTTAAACATCCCTAGATAATAATATAAGCAAAGCCACTCTTGAAATTGCTCCTGATTGTGGTTCCCTTCCAACATCACTCTGTGCAATAGATGCACAGCGGTACCCTCTGTCTCTTTGAAAGCTTATAACGAATTGCAGCTTTGTATTGTTGCTGGATTCTTACTATGCTGACAATTTTTCTTTTTTTCTATTTTTTCAGAAAAAAAATCTAGCAGATTGCTTTTTCTGCAATTAAGCTTTTTGCAAGTTAGGGCGAAAGGAGCGCAAAGGAAGCCTCGCTGAGTAAGATGTATGAACTATCATTTATTACCAAGAAAAAGACACTTAGTGATTAGGGGCACATGGGGACTTATTTGTTTCATCTTTTCAAGCTAAGAGGCCCATCAAAGTTGCTGGTTGCATAAATATGCTAAAGTGGTTTTGCAGAGAAATTTGTATATTTACCACTCTGTGACTAAATTCTAAGGGTTGATCCAGAAAAGAGCTTTAAAAGCATCAATTTAAGCTGGAGCTTGTTGTAAAGGTTGAATCTACCCCAGACTCTACAAATGGATGTCTTTCTCTAGAGAAAGAAAGTCTTACACCATTAATGGCCACAGAATTTCACCACAGCTTTTAAAAAAAACCCACCCATATTTAACTCCAAGCCATATGTTGGCAAAAATAACCTCTCGAGTGAGAGAACAATGTAAACGTCTCCTGATCATCTTGCTGATTCTGCAGACAGACAGTGCCAGTGTCTTTTCTGCTGCTCACAGCTTTCCCAGACAGCCTCAAATAGAAAGGAACAAGAGTCTTGGTGCATTTCACAGCTGCCTTTCAAATCCCACCGGATGGTGCTGTCAGGAACCAGCGAGTACCCTCACATGAGTAGAACCTGAAGAAGCAGACCTTGCCTTACCTGCCCGTTTCTCACCACTTCAGCTCCAATTCTTTCTTCATGAGGTAAGAGGCATCATTTCCTCCTTTTTGGTTCCTTATTTATCTTGCAAGGTACCCTAAAGACCCAACGCTGATAGCCTGGTAGGTGCCCACGTTGGACAAACAGCCAATGGGGTTTTCAGAAAGACATGGGGCAAAGAGAGTAGTGAAAATGCTTAGAGTTGAAGTGATTGCCTGAGATCCTAAAACAGATCAACCACAAGCTTAGAGGATTACAGCCCGGTTCTCCATTTTCCTATGCCACTTCCTTGTCCTGCTCCTTCACTACATCCTCCTCCGTGTTCCTCCCAAGTCCACCTGAGATAAGAGCAAGGGGCGATATCCGTCCATGAGCAGAGGTTACTGCCAGTCCTGCCACCTCATCTCTTTGGGGAGGTTCTGACCTAAGCTATTATCAGCAGTAAGGTGTAAAAAACACAGGTAGCTCTGGTCTGTCAGTGCCTGTTTTTTTTTCTGAATACAACTCACCTTCAAGCCTGTCAACATGTGAAAGAAGAAAAAAAGCCCTGCCACAGTGAGGAATGTTTAATGCCAAGTGACTCTTTTAAGTGAAAAAGTAATTACAAGTTGATCATTCCAATATACTATTGGGTTTTTTTAACAAGAATGTGCCACTTTGACTTGGATTGCAACATAGCAAGAATCTTTAAAAAGGCACGGGAAATAGGATTTCTCTTGTGTCATTTGAAAAGAATTATTTTGCGTGTTATGGGCCCAGTTCTCCTCTCAGACAAGTCACGCTAGTGTAAAACTAGCATGAACACGGAGAAGCTGGACCAGAAGAAAGGGAAAAGAAAGTCTGCAGCATTTAAAGTTCCTCTAATTGTCCTCTTCAGTGGTACTCATGGAAATCATTAGAGCACAGCCAGCTCCTACGCACTCGGCCTCACACCAGGGATGAAGGATGGACCAGTCTCTCCATTGACATCAAGGTCAAAAAGGACTCATTGACAATATGAAACCATTTAGTGCAAAGACGCCTGAAGCTGGCAGCTTGGTTTTAAGAGCTTTTCCCCTTCTGTTTGAAAACTGGGGAGATTCCAGCTTGGAACAAGATTTGAAGTCCAGTTCCAAAATATTTCAGAGCATCACCAGACTTTAAAAGGTTTTGATTTGGTAATGAGCTAGGCAGCATTTTAATGCCAGTTGATTTCATTGAAGGCAGGCAGAACAAGAAACAATCAATTTTTTCTGAAACTAAGA
Source organism: Tringa tobata (assembly GCA_033628505.1). NCBI lineage: Eukaryota > Metazoa > Chordata > Aves > Charadriiformes > Scolopacidae > Tringa > Tringa tobata. The sequence continues at coordinate 6,100,981 of JAHREE010000173.1, read as the reverse complement.
CACAAAAATGGTATTAAGGATGGAGGAGAAAGCTGCCAGAAAAATAACAAAAGGAAAATTGAAGAACAAGAAAGAGAAATGGGAATGAATGGGAAAGAGAAGATAGAAAGAAAGAGAAATTTTGAAAAAGGAGGATGCCAGCAAGTGAAATGTGTCCACACAGAGACTGGAACAGTGACGGCCTGAGCTATGAAAAAAAATGCCTTCCTGATCCCAAACCAGGCTGTGGTTTTTACTCCTGGAAGGGGAACAGCCCTTAAAGCTCCCCCACGCCCCGAGCCTGCGGCAGGACAGGGGGCGAGAGGAGGCAGGGCCAGGGCTGAGCGCACCCATTCCATCAGCCGTGCCTGAAAAAGTGACGTGTCACAGTTTTTCTCACTGTGTTCACCTGTAACCCAGACAGGGGCACAGCTTTAAACAGTCCCCATGCTACAAAGCAATTTGTATGAATGCGTGCATGCTCTGATCCAATTCAGGCACCAGGGAGACAGAGGGGTGGTTAGCATTTGCCTCCAAGACGTATAAAAATGCAAGCCCCCAGCTCTGTACATTTATTCCAACTAAAACTAGCGAAAAAGCAGCTTTCAGGGCACTCATCATTTTTGTTTCCAAATAGTGAGGGGAGGTAGTTATTCCTCTGAGCCCATGCCCTCAAACATTTCCTGGAAACGTTTATTTAGCAGTAGCACTGCCAATTTACTGATGCCTGTTTCAAAGAGAGGGGAAACAGACAGAGAAGATTGCAACTTTGTTGTTGCAGGTATTTGCTCCCTAAGGGTCATCCAAGGGACCTCTGCTCACCCTCAATAGCAAAAGAAAAACAATGGTTACAAAACTCCATACAAGTGCAAATAGCAAATGGCTACTGCGTTCTCCATCACTTAAGATGGGCTGAAACACATTTTTGCAAATGGAACCATGCCTTTTGGCTTCTCTTTTTGATGGCTAGAGTTATGCTCACTGATGGACAAGTTTATACCTAGTGTTCTACTTTTTCAACACTCACTTCTTCAGCCACGTCCTCGATTGATAAATGGCCACAACTAGGTTCTTGTGCTGTTTTCAGTGGAGCTCTGACCATGTAGACCAGCAGAAGACCTTTCTTGGGAGCAGTGAGAACTGGGGTAGACAAAGTCTGGGTGAACTTTCAGATTTCAGTCTGCAGTGGTAAGGATGGGGAAAGAAAAGCGTTATTTGTGGAGGAAACAAGGCACTTTCTGGAATAAATCTATGATGGTATTTCCAAGGAACCACTTTCCTGCTAATGCTTGCCCCTCCCATTCAAACCAGGATCTCTGGACAGACTTCAGCATTTAGGAAGCAAGGAGGAATTGGGGTTCTACACTGTGAGTCAGGAAACAGCTATGGTGGGACCCACACTGATTTCTTGAGCATCTGGTAAGATTTTGTGTACTTCTGCCTTGTCCCTGGATTTGGAGACTGGTGTCATTTGGAAGCAAACAGGCTGACGCAGTGTGATGGAAGTGTCCAGATAGCTGGCAGTCAGGACAATACTGGGCTCCTGATGGAGCATCAGAAACCTCCTCTGCCCTGCGATCATCTGTGCTGGTTTTTCAAGAGCTTTTGACATCAGCAGGAAGCACAGAAGGACCCACAATGAGCAACACTCTGTGTAGCATACACAATGCTGGGCAGTTTTTATAAAGTAGCTTTCTTGGTGATAATAAAGTCCTGGCTCTTTCAATATGCCTGCACCTATGAAGTTTCCCAGATGGTGTTTTCAGGAGATAAGAATTCATTGAAAGTGGCATGAAAAACTCAAAAATCTCTACTACCTCCTGGTGGCAGAGATTTGCTCTCCATACACACAGAGAAGATGCTGATGGAGTGAGGCCTGATCATCTGACTTCACCGTAAATATTTTGGTGTCTTCGGGTCAGTTCTATAACCCCTTAAAACATGGTACACAAGGTACTACCTGAGCAGCACCTGTCCAGTCTGTCCTCAGATTTTTCTTCCCCCACTTCTCCCTGCCTACATCAAATCAACTCTTTTAGGCTGCTCTGCACTTTTGCTAGTTAAGCTGAAAAGAAAGATCTCCTCTGCCTCCTTCCTTTTGACCTATCTTGTGCTGCTGGAGAAAGTGATCTCCTCCCTGGGCTCGCTCCCAAAAGCGTGGAGATTAAAACAAGCAATGTGACCTACCCTCAGCGATAAAATTAGTCTTGTCCCCGGGCCTTCACAGGTCCTTCAGATCAGTGTGCCACAGAAGGACGGAGGTTGAGCTCCTTCTGATGTCCTAGACTGAATCTGTACCTGGTGCCTAAGAGTGGAGTGGCTTTACTGATCACCTCCTGCTGAGGAATGAGCAGCTGGATGACATAGCTGTGTGTGCCCCAAGGATTCTCCCATCCCAGCTCTCAGGAGAAGAACTCATACCTACTCGCCAAGGACCCTTTGTGCCCAGTCTCCCATCACACAAGTCGCACTTTCACTCCAGAAGGCTTCTTAGTGAGAGTCCTCCCCACTTCTTAAGGTGAGTCGGGGCTCAATTCATTGACCTGAACATCAGCAACAACTAGGGTCATTTAAGATGACACGGGGTCCCCTGAGAAAACTGCAGAGCACCAGCAGAAGATCTCAGGAGATGGTATGTTTTTGCACTGGCAGCTAGAGGCCAGGAAGTTTTTCATAGCCCATCCCAAATGGCTCTGAAGTTTTGTTCAAATCAAACCCTCAGATTCACCGCTAAATAACTGTGTGACTTGACTCGGGGAAAAAAAGTCATCCTGATGCTTCTAAAGGCATGGATGTTTCATCCCGAGTCACGTATACCTCCAGGAGGCAGAAGATGAGGCTGTTGCACTGTCCCAAGGCTGACAGATTTGCTGACTGCATGCTCCGAGTTATCTGAATTGCACCTGGGAGGGTACAGGGCAGCACAGCTCAACAGAGGTCAACAGCAAGTACTCAGATTAGCTGAGTAAGTCTGCGTGTGTGTTCTCATATCTCCCTTGGAAACATGCTGGCCCATCAGAAAGATAAATTGCGTGGAGAAAGCAAGGCCTCCCAGTCTCGGGACAGCACCTTCAGCTGCGCTCTGCTTTCCCTGCTGGCCTCAGGAGGCTGGGTACCTCACCCTTCGGAGAAATACCACTGCAAGCTGAGCCTTTTTTGCTTTTGGGAATGAGGTTTTTATGGCACAAACTGGCTGTGAAGGTGAGGTTGATTTCTGTCCTTTTCTTTCCATCTGTTTCCCGTGCTGGGCTAAGGCAAGCAGATTGCAATCGGTCTTCGCTGCCCAGCCTCACCACGCTGACTTTGTCACATCGCCAAGCAGCGTTGACATCCCTGACCCCTCTCCAGAAGGACCTCGTGAATTCAGATTCCCTGGATTTCTTCCAGTCAAGTTTTTCATGGCTTTGCACCTTTTTTGTGTGACAGATCTGGCTGGAGCTCCACGCACCCTCCTCTTTGGGCTCCTGCCTACCACATTTGTAGCCCAGCACTGTGAACTCTTTTCTGCTCCACAAGTAGGACTTGTGATCTGCTGCTGTGTGCGTAGCCCCTGCAGCAGCACCACGTCCAAAAAGCCTGCCCAAGGAGCCCAACCACCTTCCCCCAAAGAACGCAATGAACTTGACCCAGCCTCCTTATCCAGTTCATTGCATATTGCAGCCCAGAGTATTCACTCCTGATTCTGTCATATGCCCCAGATCTGGGATCTCTCATGACAAGACATAAACAAATCTGGAAGGGTCTGGCCAGTACCCTAAAAACATTGTGAGCTTCTCATATTTGCTGCAGTGCATATTTGGAGACTTAATCTTTGTGCCTCTGTAGCTGCTTCATGGCCATGGGAGAAAACTTACATTGACTAACACTTTCTCTAAAGGATCAGTGGGCGAAGTTTGGTTTTTAACGTCTGGTTTCTCTCTGGAATCCCCTTGGATTAGATACATACATAGGAAAAAGAAACCTGGTGTCCCGCTCCCTCTGCTGGTATGATTTTTCAGCCATCACTTTGTACCAAAGGCAAAGCTGTTCAAGTGCTCTGTTTTCCAACATCTAACCTGGCTCTGCTATTTGGACATCTATCACTATGTCCAAGGAGAAAGCTTGGGAGGGACAGCAGAACTCTTTTACAAACAGTTTTCTAATTAAATCCAGGTTATTCCCAGGTGCCACTGCATATTTTATGGCTGCCTCTGAACTTTCTGCTTGAGCTCTGCTATTTGGAGATTTATTTCTGAGTCCATAAAGAGACCTGCTGCTACCCAAACTTTTCTGCCAGTATTTTTTTCCTGTTTCCATAAGCATTTCAAAGTTTACACATATCACCGCATCTCTTCCTTCAAGATCACCTAGCCTGTTCTATTTCAGTGCTTCAGCATTAGAGGTAGGATCCCAGTGTACACATCTCATTCTCCCCTTCTCATTGACATTGCATTTAAAGAGCTTTCCAGACTGCTAACAACCGCTAGGCAATCCTTTCAGCCTGATATTCTTATTTATAATAAAGCTTCCTGTCCCATGTTTGTCAAATGTCACACATCTGTTTAAAATCAAGTAGAAAACAAGGTACATTGCCTGCTACCACTAAGCACAGGCAGGAATGTCTCCTCCAGAGACCTGGACCAAGCGTGCAGTTCCAGATACCTGGTGCTCTTGAGGACGGGAGTAATCCTCTGGCACACTGATATCATAAAACCATTGAAAGCTGCCTTCAAAGCAACATTTCTAGAGGTCATTGCAGCCAAATCTTCCTCACGGAAGCTGGACAATCAGCTCTATGTGTAGCCACTCTATAACTAAAAAAGACTCCCACAAAAGAGAGCCCATCCAATCCCAAGCACCAGGAATCAGTTCTAGATGCTGTGTTGTTGAAAAAAATATTTCCTTTGTCCTCTTTATCCCAATACCCCACTCTAGTCCTAATTACTTCAGTTTTATTATGCAAGATGTAATCAAATGTGACCTATGGGGCTAGATGGAAAATGGCAATATGGTTCTTCCTCTAACAAGCCCACATATTGCATTGAAATCATCTAAATACAGTCTGTGTGGTCTTTGGTGTTTACCTGATCAGAGTTTGGCTTGTGTATCTAATGGGGCTTGTCAAATATCAGCCCAGACCAACACATTCTGCAGCCAGAACAAGCTGTCATATTGAAATACTGACCCAGATAAGATCAAAACTGTTTGCTATTTATCACATAAATTATTAAATCTTTCATCAGGAACAGAGCCAGCTGTTAATGTCTTTAGCTAAATATATTCTTTTTAAATTGTAGAGGGTTTTTTCTGTTTTCCAGAGTACCACAGCTTGCTATGAACAATGTTTTCACTGTTTCGTGGTGATTAATTTTCTGCTGTTCCCTCTTGCACCATTTGAATCTTTATCTTTTCAAGAACCCAGTATTTTTCTTTATTCAAAAAGAAATGCTCAATTCATGCAAACACTACTGGCAGCATCGGTTTTCAGTGATAAAAACGGTACTTGGGGTGGCACCAAGATCTACTTGAAAGAAAGAGTGCCGCAGAACACTGGCTCTGTAGAAGAAGGGCTTTTTATTTTATTTTACTTTTTTATATACAATAGCCCAATGGTATTTGGCAGAAGTCACGCTGCAAGACAAGAAACCTTCTCCTGTCACAGCCGGGTTTCTGTTTGAAGTGTAACATGGAACTGACACATTTGCTAGCATAATCTCTAAAAGAAATAAATTTACTAATCCCAGGACTGCGACTATTATGCCATTGAAATTTAGAGCAGTAATAACCATTTCCTAGCGTTTGTTGTGAAGAATAAGGCCTTCGAGTCATTTTTCCTTTGTTTGTAATAAATTACCTCCCTGCTAGCTATTTGATTGTGGTATAAATCAAATGTTTCCATTTCAAGGAGATGTCATGTGTATCTGAAACTTCTGTTGCTACCTCTCAATTTATTACATGGAAAACAGAGACCGTTAACTTTAAGGTTACAAAGTCAAGCACTAAAAAGTTCAGAAATGCCAGACTAAAGGTTGTCTGTGCCATTGGGACTGTTCTGGATGGGTTTTAAGCGCCTGTTAAAATAATGCCCCACAGCAAACTGTCTGTTAGGAAATGGCTCTGGTAAGACCCCCTTCCCCTTACAGCCCCCATTTCCAAAAGCTCTACTATTTATGCCTCGTTCAAAGGATGACTCTTCCTCCTCATCCTCTCCTTACCCCTTGACTTGGACACAGGGCCATTCCCATTCTTCCTACCACACACATCCCCTCTCAGATCTCTAGGACTTAATAAGTAGCACAACCTCAGAGCTAGCTTTTACTTATCCCCCTGGATTCAAGTCCATATTCCATGAAATGACTACATGTTATTTTTCCTGCAAGTTTCTTACCTCCTGGAGGTGCTGACACAGTTGGGGACAAGACACCAAGTCACTCTTTTTCCACACTCATTAATTTGTGCGAGAACTGAGCCCCTCTTTTCCGCACGGCAGCAAACCTCTGCACTGAGGAGAACGTGAATAATAAGTCCCCTGTGGGACTTTTCTGGGACACTCATCACAGGAGAAACTGAGAGTTTTGCAAACAAAGTGCAAAAGTCACTTTTTTGACTTCATCTTCATAACACATGGCTAATGTCAAAAAGCCTCACTGCCCTCATTTTACACACAGGGGAGTAGGTGCAGAGACAGAGACACTGATTTTCCAGATATTTAACTGTGGTTTAGCACTTTATATGTCCAAAGCACAGCTACCAGCGGCTTCAGGTGTAGCTTGGAGACATCTCCAGATCAGGGCCAGTGGGTGTCCAAGTGGACATCACGAAATAAATCACTGATAATCACTAACTGCATGGGAAAGCCTGGGATAAGAAACTTGGCCATCATTTCTCCTCATTCTTTGCTTGCCTTGCCATGGCACGCTTGGTAATGAGACACTAACAAAGATTTTGCTTTCTTGGAGCAAATCTCAATCTCCTGAACAGAATTGCAGCCCACCGCTTAGTGCACATGGCAATACTTTGGAAAGTAGCCTCAAAATACAATTTAAGGGATTACAAACACAGCAAAACAAGCCCAGTTGAACCTGAGTGAACACCCATGGCTTTCAGCACTTATACGTCCCTTTCAGCATAAGCAGTGATTGATGCTGGTTGTGTGCTGAGGTCTTGCCAGCTGTGTACCAAAGGTCTGGATGGTCTCTCCTCCTGCCTCTTCTCCACTCTGAGCCACCCCATCTTGACCCGCTCTCTTCTGGCCCTGCTTCTTTTCAGGACACCAACTGTCCCTGTGCTTTTCCAGCATCAAGCCAGAGAGGTCGGCTTTTTGCTGACTTGATCACAAGTTGGGCTCATCACCTTGTACCTGAAAGAACTTCTCTTCCTACAAGTCTTGTGCAAGTCAGTTCCAAGGAGAACATGTCAGAAAGAGTGAGAAGAATTGTCACACCTTCCTTTAGCTGTCCAAAATGTACATATCTAGCCCAAACTGAACCTTTACATTCCTGCTGTAATCAGAGGAGAAAGATAACCAGTTCCAGAGGGTGTTCCATTCCATCCTAGTCCAAAATGCCTCAGACAGTGGCCTTTTTTCCATGTGATTGCTAAGCTGGATCTAAAGGGACTTTTCTTTGATTTTTTTTTTTTAATTTGTGCAGATTTTTTTCTATAAACAATGTCTTAGAACAAGTTCCTCACATGAAAATGCATATTGTCAAAGGAAATTAGTTTTGTTTCTTTAAAACCTCCCACTTGACCACTTGTTAGTGCCCTTTAGTCTCTTCACTATGAAAAACAACGTTCAATTGCTCCCTTAAATCTTCTCTGTGCTACTTCTGCTTTTACAAACCTCCATCATATTCTCCCCCTGTTAATCTCTATTCCAAGGTGAAGAGTCTTATTTATTTCACTTTTCCTCATACAGAAGTTGTTCCATATCTTTGACCATCTCTGATGTCCTTCACTGTGCCTTTCTCTAGCTCTGCCTTGTCCTTTTGGAGACGGGGGAGCAGCATCACACACAGTGTAACTGCAGTCACACTGGGGATATGCAGAAAAAGTGCTAGTTTCTGATTTGTTTTTTATTCCTGCCTAATAATCCTTCCCCTGCTGTTTTCCTGTTTAAGCACTGCTGAGCCTGGAAGTCTTTTCAAAGATGTAGCCGGAGTTTGAAGATCTCTTTTCTGGGTGGTAGCAGTGAAGTCAGAGCTTGTCCTTACGAATGTTTCATAACAATATACTCCTCCGTATTTACTACCTTTGAATATCATCTCACGTTTTACCATCTCATCTTAAGAGCCTTTATTTACCATTTGCACTTGCTCAGCATTTTTACCACCCTGAAGAGAAGGAGTTTTGATGACACCCTTAACAGAGGTCTACCTTTTAGGATCATATCCAAACAGGCACTTGAAGGGAGACTAAAGAAAAAAAAATAGTATTTCCAAACAAAACCCTCTGAGCTTTCCAAACAAAACACAGTAATTTCTACGACTTGTGGCTCAGGAGAAACATCCAGCTGCCAGCGTGACTTTAGGCCAAATTTCAACTCCTCTTGCCTCAGGCTTCCTCAGCTGTAAAACAGAGATGCCTTTACAGTGCATCTAGCAGAGGCCAGAGAACTTCCCCCGGCCATTTCCACTTCAGCCTCACAGGCTGCCAGAGCTCATGCCTGTTCTTAGCACGATACCCTGTCTCCCTGAGGTTTCTTCTGATGGGGAATACCAAAGTGACTCACCCTAATAGACAGTTACTCCCAACATAGGTTTAAAAAAAAAAAGTCTCAGTTTAATAAACTCCCTTAAAGGTTTATTCTTCTTTGTAAATAGTTTTAAGGTCTGCAGATCCTTTCAAATGGTCTGCAGCATGGCAGAGCAAGGGTTAATCAGTTTTTCTTGTAGGCAAATACTCCCTCCAGCCTTATTCCCAATGTGTTACAGATGACATAATTACAAGGTATCACTGCTAGCCCCCTGAAAAAAAATAATAATTGGAAATTCCATGTTTCCTCTATAAACATGTCCAATAGTTTATATCCAGAGGTATCCCAAGATTTGTGAACCCTCCACTCCAGCTCAATCCTACAATAAAGGGAAGCAGACACCCCCCCACTACATGCAGAAGTTTGGGCTGTTGGAAGGCAGAGATTGCCAGCAGCATGGGTAGAAAATTATTTATATTCATTATAGGTCATTATAGGAGTAAGCTTTCTCCTCCAGCAGCCTGGGCAGCAAAGGGTGATGCCACACAAACAGGGCATGTGAAGGCAGGAGAGACCACCGGATCTCCAGGCCAGCTCCAGCAAGGACACTTGTCTAGCTGACACTTCATACGACCCAAAAAAGAAATTTTCTTGTGCCAACCACCGCCGAGGCTCCCAGCAGCCGACCCACGAAGCAGCGTGACCACCAGCAGCCAGAGACTGTCGGTTCCAGGCTGCTGGCCACAGGACGTGCCCCGCGAGCGGTAGATGAACGGCAGCATAAGGTGATGAAAACCAGCAGCCCAAGGCACAATGGCCTCAGCTACCAGACAGCCACAGCCCTGGTGGAGACAGTACCTCTGCGCGAGGGGAGGAGAAGGGCCCTTTGAGCTCCATTTTAACCCTGATTTTGTCTGAGTGATCAAAGCTTCCTTGTCATGCTGCCAGCAGGAGCTGCTCTCTCTTTTGTTTGCATCAGGGGATGCGCAGACAGCAAAGCAAGGATGCGAGGACATGCTTCATACCTGAAAGGTGGTGTGACAAGAAGAGGGAAGATCACAGGATCGTGACAGAAAACGTGACACAACCAGACGGTTTTCTTTGCTACAGCCAGCCAGCGAGTCTTGCCTCTGCTCCAGCAGCTCCTTAGACTGACTGAGGTGGCCGGATCCTCAAAGAGTCATCAGTACCTCGCTGCCACCACACAAAATCCTCCTCATGGTACAGAGCTCCAAGGGTCACCACACAGCACGTAGGGAGAGCTGACGCTGAGAGACAGGGTGCTGAGAACCAGTTGTACACTGCCTGTGCAGAGACTGGCTGAGATTGGGTCTTCAAAGCAGGACAGACTTCAGACTTTAGTTCAGTGCTTTGCCCACCCTAATTATCCCATCATCCTATGGCTGTATCCGTGATCCGAGCAAGCCTCACTTAATGCCTTTGCAGTACTCTCCATGTATGGACAAATCAAAGGACCTCCAGCGGTCAGAAGAGAAAAGGGAAAGAAGGGGCTGAATTAAAGGGATTAAGCAACTGATCTGGTCAAAGAGAAACCACAATCCATGTAGGATATTAGGACATGACCTTTCCCTGCCTGGGATTAATCTGTTGCTCCCAACAGAGAATAANATTCCTGTGTAACCTGCTCTGGGTGGACCTGCTTTGGCAGGGGGGTTGGACTAGATGATCTCCAGAGGTCCCTTCCAACCCCATATCATTCTGTGATTTTGTGGATGGTGAAGGTGACGCTTCTCCCAGGGCATCACCATAGATGGATCCAGCTTTCTGCTTCCACTTGGGTGAAGTGAGAGGTCGAGTCTCACAAACCCCAACTCCACCCAGCAAACCCCACAGCCCCTTGTGCCCATACACAAGGGTTTGTCACCACAAACTGCTCCTAAATGTTTGCCCAGCTCCCACTTGCAGCTGCCCAGCTTCTGTTCTTCCAACGAAAATCTGATTTGGGGGTATTTCAGTTGAATTTCAGCCTGTACCTAAGTGAGATTTAACCAGACCCCAGTGAAATGCAAAACCAATCAGCCCATGGACTGGAAGAATGTTATGTGCTATTTTTTAATATTAAAAATGCAAAATGTAAATAATCTGAAAAAAAACATATCAGAAGCCCTGAAATTGCTTAAATAAGTGCAAAGTAACTTATGGTAAGAAAAAAGCACAATTCCGTGGGCAGACAGTCTCCAGAGGCAAATCAATAAGTTGTAAAGGGCGTATTGACCAGTAAGAATGAACCTTGGGAAAATAGCTAAAAATTAAAAAATAGCAAGCTGATCAATTATTTAAAATAAGGATTTTCAGCTTCCTAATATAAAGTATGATTAAAGCCAGTGATTTAAATATTTTGACTGCAAACTCCCAGGTCAAATTACAGCCTGATGCTGGCAAACGATTTCATTATCCAGACTTTGCTTGTGTAATAGCAGCTGTTTTAATTTTCCTGCAGAAATTCTTAATTTATTTCTGAATATCCTTTTATATGAATAAACTCACTTTTTTTGCAGGGATTTTTTTCTCTCTCTTTTTTTTTTTTTACCACATTACCAATTTGTTCTCCATTGAAGAATGAAGGTCCCTTTTTGACCCACGGCTGGAGATTTATTTCCTGCCAAACCCATGGGCTTCACGATGAGGATGCTGTGAACAAGAGCTGGAAACACACGTGCGATGGACCTTGTCCCACCAGGCTGGTCCTGGCGTCCTTCCCCAGGAGACAGGTTTGGTGCCTGCACTGAATTTGGAGCAAAACTTCTATTGCTTTCACTCTAGTGCCTTCATTAGCCATCACACTGAAATAAATACTTTGCCAGGAGCCCCCAGAAGGGTGGCTAAGCCTCCGCTCCCGCGTGCTGGCCCCAACACAGAAGCTAACATTTCTCTTCTTGTACAATGTGCAAGACCCAGGACTTTTCTGGGGATATTTTGGGAAAGGGACACTCAACAGCTGCTGTTCAACTCCATCCGTGTCCCTCCACAGACCCCTGTGTTGAAGCTGCATCAGCAGCTGGGCAATGCCAGTGGGTGCTCAGGTCTCTGGCAACCTTCTAGCGTCAGAATCATTTCATCTGGGCATGGATTTGGCCAAAATACACTTGTCAACACAAGGTCACGTTGCTCACACCTACCCATGGAGGTCCTGCTTGGACATCAAGGCTCTGCTGAATATGGCCTTTCAGCCCAGGAATGAAATTGTAGGTGTTGGCTGAAGGTAGCACCAGGGTCCACCAACTCCTCCCAAGACATGGAGCTGTCTCACACTTTGTGTCTCCCAGGGTTGTCCTTGGGGTGTCCCCATCAAGGACTAACTGGGGGAGGCACACCACACTCCCCCAACTCCTGCACCCGTAACGCTGCCCTCCAGGCAGGAGCCCAGCTCAATGCTGTGGAGCAGCTTCACAGCTCTATATGTGAATGCAGTGCTGGAGCTTCCAAGAGGTGACACAGGCAGGTACAGCTTGGCCATCGCAGCTAATCTGCCAAGAGAGTTTGTGTGCTCCTCTTACTGCACCAGTGGTGAAAGCAGGGACACCAGAACCTGTTCCTACAAGGACCCTGGGGGGACCCTGGCACATTCCCACCACTCCAGGGAGAGATGTTCAACGTTTACCATCTGGGTTCTGCCTTGGATGCTCTGCCCTCAAAGCCCCCACTGCAATCACAGCGTCCTTTTCCCTCCCCAGCACCTTCTCTTCTGAGAGTCAGTGACCTTGTGCACTACATTTTTGCCCATTAAGGTCCAACTTTAAAGCATTTATAACCCCTTTACCGCACTGAGGGTTGCACAGGTGGAGGATGAGACTTGCCCCAGAGTAAAGGAGATTTTCACACCTGGCCCCAGGCCCTCAACTCAAGCGCTGACCCTGGTGGGGCTCAGGCACAGCAGCGACGACCACTCACGGGTGGCTTCACCAGCAGAGCGAGCAGGGAACGCCTTTGGGTTTGTCCTTCCAAAACCCATTGATTAAAACAACCCCGAGCTGGGCTGTCCGTGCTGCTCTCCATGGATCGGTGCCTCGTGGCCCATCGTCTGCTGCTGGAATTGAACGAGCCCGAGCCCTGTGCTGGAGAGACCTCGTGCTTTCCTCAGCCCCAGGGAACCCACACACAGGGCAGTGACCCCAAGGGGTGGGTGTCTGGGACATCCAGCTCATCCCCTCCACCAGAGCACATACAACCTTTGCTTACACGGGTTTTCTGCAGCCTCAGAATGGCTCCACGTGGCCTTTTCTTGTGTTTTTTTTTAATATGGTCTCTCTCTCCTTCCCCCTGTTTTCACAATCCCACGGCGTGGCCAGCAGAACCGGGGACAGGAGACAGGCTGATGGACAGAAGCTCCCAGCGAGGCAGTGTGATGGCAGAGAGCCGTTTCCTTAGGAAATAAACCTATGGAAAAAAACCACCCCATTGTCATTGTTTATCTCCTTTCTGCAGGTTTTGGTTGTTTTTTTTTTCATTGGGAAAAAGTCAGCAATGCAGCAAACAGCTTCATGAATATACAGATTGGTTTGGGCAACGACCAATTAGCAAAGAATGTGTTCGTGCAATCCCCAACCAGCTATTTCCCTGGGAATTTCTTGTTCGGAACAAGCCATTTTTCGTCAGAGAAAACACACACATTTGGAAAAAATAGTTCCTGCTGGCTCTTATGACCAGAGGAAGCCTGGAGAGGGGCAGCAGCCACCACCATGGGCCAGCTGTGTGCCCCACTGGCTCACACACCTGCACCAGGACCTTCTCCTACACACAATATGGCAAAAGGACGTGTTCCCAGCCCATGCACTTGCATCAATAACACAATGTCTTCAAGGACACCTGGAAATGGGACCAGGAAGGCAATTATAAACCCAGCCTGTGCACCTCTTACTCACTCTCAAGTCCTGATTCTTCTGCTCTGATCGCAGGTCCATCGGGATGTGTGTGATGCGGTGTCCCTCAGGGATCCATACTGGGACCAGCGCTGTTTAATATCTTCATCAATGACATATACAGTGGGACTGAGTGCACCCTCAGCAAGTTTGCAGATGACACCAAGGTGAGTGGTGCAGTTGACACGCCTGAGGAACAAGATGCCATCCAGAGGGACCTGGACAGGCTTGAGAAGTGGGCCTGTGTGAACCTCATGAGGTTCAACAAGGCCAAGTGCAGAGTCCTTGCTCTGGGCAACCCCTGGTATCAATACAGACTGGGGAATCAAGGGGTTGAGAACAGTCCTGAGGAGAAAGACTTGGGGGTACTAGGGGTGAAAAACTGGACGTGAGCCAACAATGTGCACTGGCAGCCCAGAAAGCCAACCACATCCTGGGCTGCATCAAAAGAAGCATGGCCAGTAGATCAAGGGAGGTGATTCTGTTCCTCTGCTCCGCTCTGGTAAGACCCAGACTAGAGTACTGGGTCCAGCTCTGGGGCCCCCAACATATAGAAGGACATGGATCTGTTGGAGTGAGTCCAGAGGAGGGCCACAGAAATGATGAGAGGGATGGAACACCTCTCCTACGAGGACAGGTTTCTCCAGGCAGCATAAGAGACATAAATGTAACGCTGTGAGACTTCCAAGCAATCACCTCCCAGCTTTACCTGAGAGGCAGCGAATGCCATGAAACACAGATCAGGGAGACGACTGAGGCACTTCAAGTCAGATAGGATGGACAGCTTTTTATTTCCCAATGTTTTAATTTAACAAAGTGCTACATTCCATAGTTACAGTATGAGGAGTTGTCCTTGTCCGAAATAGAAAACCACAAGAAAGCACGAGGACTGCTAACATCACTCTATGGAAGCAGTGCAGTCCAGGGAAACCTCACCTCGGGTGAACATCTGGCATTAGAGACACCTTTAAAAAAAAAAAAATCAGCAGCTGTAGAGCGTGGGTGCATTTCATCAGGGCAAGAGCTGCACGTCAGGCAGGCTGGTTCCTCCCGTGGGGAAGGGGGCCGTAGATGCCGAAGCGGTTGTGTGACGCCTACAATAAATTCCGGCTTGTGCTACTGGGGAATCCCAAGCTGGGCGTCCACAGGAAACCAAGAGGCGAGAGACTCCTCTTGTGCCCAGTGGAGAGAGATCATTATTGCTGCAGCAGAGTCGCCGCCGCAGCCGTGGCTTTGCACGGGGCCAAGGCTGCGTCAGCCGTGTCACGACCCACCTCCACACTCAGGAGCTTGCAGTTCAAGGATTAGGACCTCCTTGCACGGAGAACAAGGAGGGCTCTTCTTGGCTTTTTTTTTTTTTTTTTTCTCTTGTCCTGTCCCTTTCAAAAGAATCTGCTTGTTTGGCAATGCAGAGGAACGGATTAAATCAGCAGAGCATTAAGAGGCTGCAGGCTTCAGCTCCCACCTGAAACCCTCCTCCCCTCCCTGCCTGCAAGCTCATCATTTCAAGCAAATGAATCAAACTCCAAGAGCTGTACAGAGAATATTTTTAAGAGCCCAATCCAAAGCCCAGTGGCCTTGGATGAGAAGGGAAGGAGCTGAACGACGCTTGTGCTTTAAGGACCTGCAGAAGTTGCACTGACATCAGGGGCACTGCAGAAAACCCTGTCTGTGCTCCAAAGGCTCCTACAAGCTTCACTGGGACCCAGGGCTGGTTTTGCCTCTCTCTCTTGCCTCCACGCTAAGAAGAACTAAGCTGAAGACACAGGGAGCCTCCAGGCTCTGGGGCAGGTGCCTGACCAAACCCAACTATTCCACAAACACCTCCACTTCGAACAGACATGGGCTGGGACCTCTCTGCACTGCTGAGAGGCTCAGAAAATTGGCCAACGGTAGTCTTCTACCAACCAGCAGCTCCCCACCAAGGCACCTTGGCTGGTGGCCTTCAGAGGCCCGGGAGTGAAGCTGGACCACAACTAAAATCTTTGGGCAGCTCTTCTATCCCACAAGGCTGGCTCCAGCACAGATCACAGAGCCAACACTGAACTGTGCCTTCAGCTGGACTTCCCTTGTGGCTACAACTCTCCTCCTTGCCCAGTTTGTCCCACCATACTCGCTGTATAACCACTCTAATATCTGCAACCATTTGTCAGCTCCACTTGCAACACTGCTGATTTCCAGCATCCCAGCCACCCATGCCTTGTCCTCGCTGAGCTACGCCTGGCTCTTGAGGACACCAGGGCACCTTCATCATTCTGACCAGCAGCACTGCCTTTAATTTCTCAACTTCATTATGTCGGGGAGGGAGAAGAAGAGAGACAGTGAAATTGATTGCCACTGTACGAAGTCAGAGTTTCCCAAACTGTGGATTTATGAGCACAACAAAAGGCCATGGCACCTCCCCACCAGCTTTCCCAATCCATTAAATCAACAATCCATCCATAAAGCTCTCCCTGCGCTGCCGGAGCCGTGGTACTCACACTCAGATCAGTAGCTTTGCTCAGCCATCCCTCCTCCTCCTCCTCCCTGCCCCAGGAGCCCTGTGTTTTACCTGGTACTTCACGCCCCTTGTGCCACGATCACACACTGCGCAGGCACCGCACCGTCAACAGGAAAGCAAGAGGAGAACGACCTTCACGGGCTTTTATCACACAAAACCCTGCTGATCTCCAGCTGCTTGGGTCTTGCTGGTACATCTGCTCAGTGCTGCAGCATCGCTGGCAGCTCCTCTTTCCCAGTGTTATTTCGGGTCTCTCTTTCAGGCCACCATTGCATGCAAAGGGCTCGGCCAGCCCAGCTGCCATCCCTTCTGCTCCAACAGAGGAGAGGCTGGTGCCCTTCGTCACTGCTTATTCTTCACACCTCCCTGGCTGGACCAAGGTAAAGCATTTCGAGAACACCATGGTGCTGCCTATGCAGTCCTGTGCCCAGCCTGCCCGGTGCTGTATCTAAAAGACAAGCCTTTCTGGAGATGATCTCAAGCAAATTGGAATGGAGGAGAAGTCATTCCACCTCATCAAGCCTTGCCAGGAACAATTCACCAAAGAGTCCAAGGGACAATATTTTCTTATTCCCAAAACTGCAAGCCAGCAACACTCAACTGGACCGTTAACACATTCCAATCTCCAAGAGGCTTAAGAATGAGAAGAAAATAGGGAGAGATCAGTCTGGAAGGAAAACTTCTTACTTTGGACTGATCACTTGTTATGGAAGAAAGAGGCTTTAATTTTGGGTGGGAACACCTGGACTTAACAGCGGGCTGCCAGGGAGAGCTGCAAGCTCTGTGGAGCCCTGGCTGGGAAAGCTTGTCCTAGAGGGATTAGGGTATGGAGACTCCCCAACACGTTGATGTTTTCCTGTGTCTCAGCCAACCTGCTTCCCATGCACTTGGCGTGAGGGACCACACACAGCTCTTGGCCTGGAAGACTAGCATTAGTAGCAGCATTTTGAACACAGGCCGTCCCGCCTGTCCTTTTCCAGTTGACTCAGTAGAGGTGCGGGTAAGACCTACAGGGAAGAACCTGGGCTCTGAAGAGCACTGCTTATTCAGAGCTGAACATCACATCTGATGACTTAATGTCCAGATGAGGCCCTGATCCTCTCAAGAGAGAACTGAGCTTCAGGAGGGTCTTCCAAATATCCTCTCTATGTTGCAAACCCACTCACGTGCCCACAAGACATTTCTTACCATCATTTGCATCTCCCCTTCTCAATCTGATGGGCCTTTTCACCTTTACAAGGAATGAAATCCTGCAATCCTCCTCAAACTCTCCTCCCTTCCACATCTCTGAAGATCCAGTGGGATTTAATCTCAGCAGACGTGGGGTCTGGCTTTATTTGTCTGATCAGGTCTCTTCTGGCACCAGTCGCTGTTCCTTGCATGAAGGACAATTCCCCATAGAACAGTGATTCCCACCTCAGAAACATGAACGTTTTGCATAAATGTCAGACTGGGACTGATGTCATTTCACAACTGGAAGCAGAGATAAAGTAACACAGCCCTTTTTCTAGCTATTTTGACAGCATTTCCGTGCAAAGCAACATTAGCTTGCCCTGCTCAGTTCCCCTAAGGTCTCTCCTGGTTGTCTCCCTCTACAACCCGCTCTAGCAGCCCAGGCAGCACGGCAGCTTGCCCTCACCCCGTGCCACCCTCGGCCTTCACCTCCAAAACCCTCTGCAGCCAGCTGTCCTACAGCTTCTCCTTTCCCTCCATGGTCAAGGGCTCCCAGCAAGACCACTTCCCTTCCTCACAGCAGACACCTCTCCAGCTGTGGCCACCACTGCTTTCTGACTACTAGCCACAAATCCCTCAACTCCGCCAGCCACCCGCTCTGCAACCTTTGGTGCCTTTCTGCATTCAGTGTTCTGGAGACAGGACGCACCCAGATCCTCCAAAGGTGTTGCCATTCACGCAGCTTTCAGGGGCTGAAAACGCAGTTTCCAGTGGGTAGACAGATGCTCCACTTTCATCTCTCTGTGAATGCAGCCTTGTGAAAGAGAAGAACCCATAAGTAGTGTCCTTCAAACAGGGGGCAGAAGCTGAAGAAACCCCTGCCCTGGCTCTTCTCTTACTTGCACACTGAACAAAAGCTAAGAGATCCATGCAAGACTATCCGTCAGTAGGTGAGCGCTGGTATTTATTGTGCTGTAACAGACAGTGCTGGTTGACAATGGACTATGTTTTTTGTTGTGAAATCAAGTGTTGAGGCCATTCCTGTGTGTCTCCAAGAAGCGTGGAGCAGAGCCGAAGGAAGAAAGAAGGGGTGAGAGTCGGGGACCCGAGTGCAGAAATGTGCTTCAAACTGTATCAACAACACTGTACTTGGGCACTTCTCAGGTGGCAAGGGATACAGTCCAAGTGTATAACTCATTAATTAAGCAGAGCAGCTAATCTTAGCACTAATGAACTCTAGCTCAGGTAACGTAACATTTAAAATTAACAAATTGGACAGAAGTCATTCACAGTAAAGATTTCCATTCCCAGGCTAGGGGAGAGCTATTGTTATGATTAGATTACTGCCAGCCAGGAGCAGAACAGTACGCCGGGGTAAGAGGAAAACAATCATCCGTATGGATCAGCTCCAGCTGTGACGAGACGCGCTGTGGCTCCGAATGAGTGCGAATGTGAAATCTCACTACTGTATCAAAACAAAGATGACTGGGTGGTACACGTAGAGCGTAGCATGCCGTTTGGCCGGGGTGGTACCGACCACTGCTCGGTGGCTCCGGGCGGCGGAGAGCAGCGATGCAGCACGAAGTCACTTGTTCTTTTCTTCTCTCCCTCCCCTCCCTCCTTTTAAAAAGTCACGGGCTACCGCAAGGGCACTGCAGTTCGACTCAGAATTCATCTTCGGAGCTGTCAGCTAAGAGCATGACTCGGTCTTGCATGCTGTTAAATTCCCTCTGCTGGGGGGGGGGAGGGGGAGAAAAGAAACAGTGAAGAGCTCCAGGTGCAAAAAGGAAAGAGAGAACTTTCAGATCCCGCCCCCCATACTCCAACCGTGAGGTCCCGGGCACTTTAAACCCAGACACACCATAACCAGAACCAGGCTGTGCTGGCTTTACAGCCAGGATGGTTAACAGGAGAGTGGGTGGGATTGGGCTCTTCCTTTGCAGCTGCCATACCTTTCTTTTGTGTCTCTTTGAGCCACTTCTCCTTCGGCGATTCATAATCTTAATGCTGTAGAGCGCTCCTAGGATGAAGAGGGCTCCGGCTATTCCGACTCCTACGGGAACCAGCATCCCCGACATGTATCCTGCCTACGGGGGAAAAGAGAGAAGCAGAGCAGGACTCAGAAGACCATCCTTTCAGAGCCACCTTCCACCGGTCTAGGACTGCGAGAGATCCCTGTGCTGCTTGTGTCAAAGTTTGCTGCATTTGAGCCCCTATCGCCCGCGTTTCTGTACGTTTGCATTGCCTATTAAAAAAAAAAATAGAGAGATACCATGACTGATTTAAAATTACACATTTAAACAATTTAAATCCTTTGGAAAATATTCCCAAGTGCTTGTTCTTTTATGTTTTACTGCTTTAAATGAAAATTAACCCATTATCAAGTGCCAGATTGGTTCAGCATCCTCACCTAAGTCAGGCTGGGGGGCTGGATGGAGTAAGGGAGGCAGGTACAGCCCAGCTCCCTCCCTCATTAGCGCTGCCCTCGTTCACGCTGCAGCAAGAGAGTCCTCTGCTGCAGCACCTCAGCTTTACCCTTCACCGTCTACAACCACCCCCCCAAACCAGATTTTACACCTGCCAAGGGACCCATGCACAATGCAGGGGACGATCAGACAGCTCCGAGCAAGCCTCAGTCCATGGCTTACAACCCCTCGTCTTCATCTGCATTCCTGAGCCCCAACACCACTTAACAACACGCGCTCACGGCGTAATGGCTTTTCTTCCACAATCCATGGAGTACGTGGAGGGGGGGAAAAAGGCTTTTCAGAGAGTGTTGCCCTGCCTTCCTGTGCTTACCCGGAGAATGAAAACAACCGCTTTCATCTAGGGCAGACACAATGCTCACAAGGGCTGTTTTGCCCTCCCAAACCCCTCCAGATCCTCCTTGGTGCTTTAAATAGTCACACCTTTGTGCCTGGATGCCAAGGTTTGAGGGATCTTCAGCTGCATCGTGCAGGTCCCCTGAAGGCTTCCCCCCCAGAACACCCAGCCCCGCTCAGCACACGTGCCTGGAGGGGGGCTGTGTGCCTGCACCCCGCTTCTCGAAAAAGAAGGTTAGTGAGAACACAGCTAAAAGACTGTAGCTCTGCAAGGCAATTAGGGTGCCTTAATTGGGTGACCTAATTAGCACAGCGTGGGTTTTTCTATTTCTGGAACTTTGGTGCTGGCGTGGGTGGTGAGGGGAGACTGGAAATGGCATTTTAGCCGCTGCCCAGCTGAGTTTCCTTACCAGAAATCACTAGTTTTCACACGATGAACTCATGAGCCCATCCATGAGCCTTTATCGTGCCTTTTCCCTTTTACAGGCTTCCCCCAACAGCTGGAGCAATGATTTCTACCCCAAAAGCCTGCAATGGGAAGCAGATCCAGGACCTGTTCTCCCAGCCCTTCTGTGTCACACAACCCAACTCACGAGGGCTTCTGCACTTGCCTGAGAGGAAACCCCATTTCACAGCCAGCTCCAAAGCCACATTTTCAGCCCCTGCCCATAGGGAAGATGTAGCTCTTTTTCAGATCCTAGGGATGCTTTTAATATACCCAATCCATGACCACAACCTTCCTGGCTCCGCTGGACTTTGAGATAACAGCAACACAGGACTTCAGAGGAACCTCACGTCCATTATTCAGCACGCCAAATGCAACATTTGAACAGTGTTTGCAGGAGACTGGACATAAATTTGTCACTGATCCATGCTCCTGGTCCCACACTCCCCACACCCTTCCCTCTCCCGGCAGGCAGCCCTGACAGACACAGGAGGACACATCTCTTGGGGACGGGGCCATCACGTGCCAGGATACTCTTTTGGATGAGGTAATTGAAAAATAGAGAGGAGAGGGCTCTGCCAACAGCAAATGAGAGGGGCACATATTACAACTGGTGCTGATAAACTCAACAAGGAAGAGGAAGAAAAGGGGTGAGCAGGTTTATTTGGGAGTGGTGTGGTTCACCAGCATTCCATGAGGGATCAAGGAGTGGTTTTTGTTGGGCTTTTCTAAGGGAAAATGTGAGCAAGGTGAAAGATTTGCCTCCACACACCTGCCGTTCCCCAAAGGAAGGAGATGGCTCAGGGCTGAGTCTCTCTGAAGTGGACACTTGCAGATCCCCAGTTACACCAGTGCTTGTGCTGGGCACTGCCATGCAGCCCAACATCTACCTGCAAGAGGTTCAGGCTCTACAGAGCAACTCTGTTGGAGACTGGAAGATGCACACAGCCACCTCTGCAATTTGGGGAAGGACAGAGGTAGCCAACAAGGTGACCAGAGGAAAGAAGTAAAAGCTAGGGCTTTGGTGAGAAGATGCCTGATGCCCCCACACTCGTGTTGTGCCGGCTGGGGCTGGTCTGGCATGAGCAGGTGACCCGTGCATGCTACATTCACTCCAGGCACCCAACCAGTGTCTGCCTTTTACCTTTGTCGGGAAAACCATTCTCTGTCCTCTCAGCATTCGCTCTGGCTGAATCCCAGGCCAAGGTGCTCTGCTACGAGCATCGCTCGTACTAGACATGCCTCCTTCCTATTGTAGGCAGAAAAGCAACTCAACGAGCGCTGGGCAGGAACCCACCTTAAACCCTTCCACTCCCCAGTTCTGGAAAACAGACACCCAGACCCCGTCTCTCTGTTCAGACTTGATGATAAGGTGCTGCTGAAATTTGGTGGGGATCACATGGGAAGGCTGGGCTCACTGGGTGACAACCTACTTAAGCTTAGAGATGTATTTTCAGGGGCTGGAGTTTCTATCAAGTCATTACTCCTTGAGGTGGCTTTTTTGGGTCTATTGACTCTGATCCTGTTCAAGAATTTCCAAGCCCTGTTGAGTCACAAAATGTTCTTATCTTAAAACACTACTGTCACCTCATTTCTACCTTCACGGCTTTGCTGTCATCAACACAACATTTGGAAGGCTTCACAACCTTCTCAAAATGTTAATATTTGCCCTAGGGCAGCAGAGCCTAAAAAGCCATCACTGCCTGTGGCTGGAACAATGGTTAGTTCCATGCACCATCCCCCTGCAATGCCAGGGAGAAAAGATCAGGGTCTGTCATTTATTTCAGTCTTCCTGTGTTTGCTCTTTTTCCTCCCAAGAATTTGTCGCTCTTCTTGCACGTGGAGGCAAGAAAGGTCTCATCGAGAGGCGGTGGCACAGCACGCAGCCTCTCACCAGAGTGGATCACCAGATCCTCTTACCTTGGATCTAGAACCAAGCTTAGGACTTAGAGAAGAGGGGTGGAGGTAAGTTACAGGGCAATATAAAAAAGTAACTCAAAAAGTCTGAAGAGAAAGTGATTTTCTAGTGCAGAGAAGTGTATCCAATACTGCTGTCCCTCCTCCTGCTCTGAGTTACTACCCATCAGGGCTGTACTGTGGATTTACACCACTCCATACAACAGCAGCATCTGGTTCATCGCCTCCCAGAGAAAATTTTAAGCCCCTTCTCAATTGTCTTTGTAGAGATAATGAACTCCACCGACAAGAGTTTGTTCCTGCAATGAAAAATGGGATTGCTTTTAAAGTAATCAAAACACTGAGACTCCTACCTTATCTTTCAGCTTCTCCATCCAGCTTCTCACTGAAAAATAAGACCAAAAAAAAAGCTGTAATCATGTTACTTATGTTATATTAATTAGTAACAAATGATAATGATAGTATTAAAATAGACACTAATTAACTTGACAAGCTGATAACACTTTTCATTAGATTTCCTCTCTTCCCATTCATGAAAAAAAACAAATGCAGCAAATCAACATGAGAAACTCTTCAAGCGAGTTGGCAGGCAAGAAGCTCGCTTTTGCCTGTGTGATTCACATCTTCAGAGTGACTAAAAGAGGAAGATGAAAAACAATTATTTCAGGTTTTTAACCAGCCCTTCTCATACACACAGTGGAATGCCAGACAAGGAGAAAACCTGACAGCATGGCTACCCCCTTCCACCAGCCTCCTCCGCATAGATGTTCCTCCCTTATGTTCAAGTTTGTGCCCATTTCCTCTTGTCCCATCACTGGGCATCACTGAAAAAAGACTGGCCCCATCCTCTTGACATCCACCCTTTAAGTATTTATAGGTGTTGATCAGTTCCCCCCTCAGTCTTCTCTCCTGCAGACTAAAAAGGCCCAAGTCCCTCAGCCTTTAATACATTAAATCCCAGATGTAACACACCTTTATGGAGTGAGACCCTATTTCCAAGCCTACTTTCTCATAGGAGCTCCCTTCAAAGCTTGCATTGGCAGTATCAAAGCCTGCCTGTTGGCACATGCACGTATCCCACTCAGGGTAACCACCCCACTGAAACGAGGGGTGGGGAGGGTGAGCAGTAGGGCCACCAGTAAATGGCCTTTATATGTCTCAGATATCATACAGAGGAGCACAGCAGCCAGGAAGTAAGAAGACTCAGCCCAGACTGTACAGCATTACTGTATTTTAACAAGTTGAAAGTGACTTGAATATTCCCCTTTTGAAAAAGTGTGAAAGAGACACATACATGCAAACCCACTTATTTCTGACAGGTAGCTAGGAAAAAACAGGGAGTTATCCAGAAGACAGACAGCCACAGCACTAGAAGAGGACAAGAGGTCTACTTTTATCAACTCTCCCCACCATTAGTCCCAACCTGCACGGTCTAAACCATAGTAAACTCAATTTATGAAGGTGCCATCACCATCATCCTCTGCCAGTCCGAGCCTGTGTGCCTTGAATGTCACTCCCAGTGGAATACCAGAGAGGAAGGAAAGGCATGGTTCCCCTGGTATCTCAGCTGGGTTTCTAGATGTAACCCTAAAACAAACACTGTCTGTAAACATCACCTAGACTTTCAAGGAGAGCCCCTGTGCTGCTGCCTTGCTGACAGGTACGGGAGAGACCAAACACTGGAAAAATTCACTTAAAAACACAAATATTGCAAACCAAAGGAATTCATCCCAAAATTCTTACCAGAGATCCTTCTCACGACTCTCGTATTGAATGTTATTTTATTCCAGGCTCCCAGGAGGAGTGGTGATGGTGACTCACGGTCACGCAGTAACAGCCCCAGCTTCAAAATCACAGTGCCTGTGTGACAGCTACACAGGTACACGCAGTGTGTGTGCACAGCCACTTAAAGCTGCTGTGACACCCGGCTGGCCCCGACTCAAGCTAAGCACAAAGCCTATTTTCACATGTCTTTCACAATAATTATACAGGGTTGGTGATCTTGCCAACAGTCAATCCGCTTCCTTGCGGCTCAGAGACAGTGTTTCTAAAGCAGTAATTAACTCTGGAGTATTTCTGACAAGTCAGAGGCAGGGGCTGATCTAATAATATTTTACTACCTATTTTCAATGAACACAAATTCTGGCTTCGTTCCCCTCTGCTCTACAAAAATGACAGCAGCACGTCCATTGGGACCCACACACACTACAGGACAATTCTTTACTCACTATTTGTACAATTGCTCATTATTACAACCAACCTTGTTTTCAGCCTTGTAGTGCACATCAGACACCTTCGTGAACCAGCCTAAGCCACAGGAAAAAACCACACAAGGTGATTTCTCCTCCAGAGTGGACGCCTCTCTGAGAGATGCTCTAATGCAGCCACAAGCTGGCTGAGTGACAGCCCCTCATCTGTGCCAGAGGAAAATAACGGTCCCAAATTCGGGAATTTAAGGCAGCAGGAGGTCACAAACCTGGCTGGCCTTTCAATGTGTGTGGCAGCAGCAGGTCCAGCTCTCCTGGGCAGAAGTGGAGAGCACGGAGCAGCTGCAGCCATGGCCCTGGACCTCCCAGCTCTGCCTCTGGTCAGGCTGGGGCCATGACAAGTCAAGGAGCACAAGATTCCCACACTTCTAATGTCACTAATGAACAAAAGTGTTTTAACACCTTTGAGGAAATGACAAGCCACCGTGTCATTAAAACCAAGCTCTTACTGCTCCAGTATGTGGATACCCATATGTGGATGCTACAGGATGTGGGTAGGAGATAAAGCACTTTTTCAAGTTAGAATTGCTATCCATGCTAAATGGCTATCATCAATTAATTCTGAAATTCAGGATCTAATTATGCATCATTATCTATAATTAATATTCTGAACTTGGTCTTGGAAGAGGAACATTGCAGATGGCACCCTCTCATAAACATGTAACCCTTTCCAAAAACACTAGGTGACTTGCCACTGAGGCCAAGCAAATAAATAGCAACAAATACTCTAGTCCATGGATTTTTCATCATCTCCTTTTTTTTTTTTTCCTTTCCTGATCAACGAGTGTCCTGAACAAATGACAACAGTCCCTGGGTGTGAAATTACTAACAAATGTCTGCAATGCTTTCTCATCTTCCATGGCATTTTAAGGATGGTGACTAGTCCAAACTCTCTGCCTCGGCTTCATTTTGATCCCTTGATTTGTTGGGGAGCTGAGTTAGATGAGTGTGGAGCACTTCAAAAATTACCTACATAATCTGACATTTCCCCAGTGACTTATATAATGTCTCCTCTGTAAATTAATTTTAAATAACCTATAGCTTAAAATTAAGCAGGTCAGGAGCACAAAGGAGGAGCAGGGTTGTCTGGCACTGGCGTCAGAGCAGCCCAGGATGAATTCAGACAGTTACAGAGGCACCGTGCTATTTTTAGTCATTTTTACCCAGCTTTCCCCTTGAAAATGTGCAGCCAGCTATTAAGAAGCTAACTAAAGAATTTGGGCTAATTTGCAGAGGTAAGCAGCAGCCTGCGGTGCCTGTCCGGCCCTTCCTTGGAGGAACCTGGTCCAAAGGGACAGTCAAAAAGCCCCGTGAGCAAAAACTTTCCGAAAGTTCGGTTTTGCCAGATGCAGCCTGAAGGCTTAAGAGAGGCAGCAGGTGACATCTGAGGGTCTGTGGTATATGGCACTGAATGGTCCAACATCTTTCACCACCGAACTCTTCAATCCCATAAATCCAAAAAACCCCTTGTGAGAGATGGCTCTTGTGTTCCCATCCTTCTCCTTTCCACTGTGTCCTACATCTTTGTACCCCCAACACGAGCAGCCTCAGCGAGCTTACCCTGGCTGCTCATTTGGTTTTTGCAGAGCTCCTCTTTACAAAGGGGGTGATCAGATACAATTTACAACGGAGAATCGAAGCAGAAGAGGCTTGGGAGCTGCCTCCCAAGTTCAGCTGGGAAGATCCTCTGACAACAAAGCATTTGCAGGATTTACATCAGGGAAAAATCCAGTATTTGTCACTTCTGACCAAAGAAAATTAAAGTAAGGTATCATGACAGATCATACTCACTGCAAGGCTAAATCAGTCTGACACTGTCCTCCTAGAGCAGAGTCTGCCCTCTTGGTGCTCTGTCCAGAGATCTCGCAGCACCCTCAGCTTATGGCCCTGCAAAGCCTTGCTGCAAACAACTCACCTGAAAGGAGGGGGATGTTCACTACGGGCA
Source organism: Tringa tobata (assembly GCA_033628505.1). Classification (NCBI taxonomy): domain Eukaryota; kingdom Metazoa; phylum Chordata; class Aves; order Charadriiformes; family Scolopacidae; genus Tringa; species Tringa tobata. The sequence continues at coordinate 6,074,379 of JAHREE010000173.1, read as the reverse complement.
AAGATCTGGAAAAAGCACTTGAAACTTTAACTACACAGTAAATCCCGTGGGTACTCTGCATCCCCAGCACGGAGAACAGTGGTTCCACACTTACCGTTATCAGCTGTGCTCTCCTTCCCTCAACCCTTATAGGGTGCCTTCACTCATGATCTCACTTCTTGTTGCTGTTCAGAGAACTGTCCACCTTCAAATCATTCCTTCTTTACTGGTCAGGTCTCTTGAACCCCCTTTTGCTCTGGATGCTGCAGGGGGCTGGGTGCCAGAGCCGGGCTCTGCCTTGAAGCCGCACCGTAACACACCATCAAATCTCTCGCCAGAGGCTTTTCCCCACTTCCCTCATCACCCCCCTCTGAAATCAGAAGCACAAGTCCTCTGGGCTTCACGCTTTGCCAACTTTTAGTAATCCTAATTGCCTAATTATCTACTCGAATGCGATGATAAAGCTGCTTAATAATTCTGTTCACTTCTCATTCATTCTCTCCCTTCTCAGATAAGAAAATGCAAAGACTTTACCTTCTGGTGGAGATTTTGATCAATAATTCATACCCTCTTGCCATCATTTCTGTCTCCCCCTTCCCCCCTTGGATGCATTGCTGCTTTATCTTGTCACTTTAGTTTCATCTTATCAGCTTGTTTTAATCCTATTCTCTTTTTAAATCATCATCTAAAGCAATTCTGGTTTTCCATGGCGAAACCAGCACATTATCACTCTGCCCCGTGCATCTTGTTGTATTTTCAAATCCAGCCTTTTACATCTTCATTCCACAACTTCATCTCGATACTGATGAAGGTACATCCAGCACCTTTCCTTTTAACAATTCTCCACCGTGATCACCACATCAGTGGTGAAAATGTGGCACCCAAGGTCCTATACACTCCCCAAAGGGCAGAGAAAAGGGCTGAAGGACGGTTTTACGGTTAAGCTGGAGCTCCAGTAACCTGACTTGACCATTGCATCTGTAATTCCTCAAATGCAGTAGGCTGAGAGAGCTGCACCAAGCTTCATTCTGAGAAATCAGAAGATATCAGTCACCCCAATATGCTGAGGGCAGGAAAAGATTTTGATCTAACGGCTACTGTTAATTGCTTCCACGTCTGTCTGAGATCAGAGACATCCCCATCTCAGGAATCAGAGAAGCTGTTTAAGGACTGCAGCAGATGACAGTCCCCACCGCAAGCCATCTGTGGGTCAGACAAGATGCTGGAGAGACAAAGACGGATGGAGCCAAGGGGCAAACAGAGCATCTCTTTTTGAGCACTGGCAACGCCTGCTGTGGATGTTGGGTTTTCTCTGCCTTCCCCTGGCCAGGACAAGGTCTTTGTCCCACCCATGGCTACAGTTGCAAGGCAGGAAAAGGCCAGCTCAGCAGGTTTGCAAGAGTGGAAACTGTAAATATGCAAGGAGGAAGCTTTGTGTGGGTCACAGTACAGTGAAACATAACTGACCTCGCAGCCAATGCAGCTCAGCACAGCTTTGCCACCACCTTTTTCCCCAAGGACAATTTGCCCAAGAAAAAATTAATTCACTTCTTCCATGCCTGGCCACTACCCTGCTCTTCCCGTTCCCCATCATGAAACGGCTGGGTTTGACCCTGCTTCTTCACCAGCTAAGAACTGGTGGTGGTCAGGAGGAGTAAACTTCATCCTTGAGGGTTAGACTTTGCTGGAGATCCCACTGCCAGAGCAGCTCCTGTGTGAGCCTCTGCAGTGAGGAAACGGGACATTACTGTCCTCTCAAGCACCTGTTCAATCTCCATTACGTACATTTGAGCAACAGATTTGCTATAGTTAGTTCTCCTCTTCCCTCACCCACACGCACAATTTCCAAGCTGTATTCCTTGTTCCCGCAAAGGAGAGCCAGTTAAAGTGTAAAAAATAAAGATGACTTTCAATCAGTCTATCTACACCAAGCAATCTGCCCTATTACATTACACATTTCATCCCTTTCTCTTGCAGGTGAGGCTTTCTTTTAAACGAGACTAGGGAGAACAATTTTGCAGAAATGCCCTGTGTTTCATCTGCTCAGCTCTGACAAGTTAATGGCACGCTGCTGCATCACCTCCTTTTCCTTAAAAAGCACAATTGCCAATTTACTTACCAGCACAAATAAATAATACAGAAAATGGCACTTGCTTGCAAGGCGGCACATTTTTAATTCCAGAAGAAAAACTATACCTACTCGACGGGAATTTTGATGAACGCATTCCCCCCCATGCCCAACCCAAGGAGACTCAAATGGCCAGAGAATCAAACAAATGTCAAAATGACAATTACTATTGATGTTTTCAGAAAAAAAAAATAATCAGTAGGCCAAACTTTGAATTAACAAAGTGAACTTTAATAGTTACCAAGCAGCTTTCTCATATATTAATTCTACTGACTACAGCCTTTTCCCTGTCAGCGCAGCTCCAACCCAAGCCTGGCTGTGCGCTGCTGTGTGCCGTAACCGACACTCTTCAGAGAGGAAAGGAGATGCGAGAGGACAACTCACCATGCTCACACAGAAAGCAGAAACTAAAATCCTTCCTTGACCTTATCAATCCTTTTGGCACTGCCTTCCCCGTGGCATTAGGTCAGGTCTCTCCATTTCCTTTTCTCTTGCACTTTTTAAGTTGTTTTCCTCCTTGATCTGCCCACACCACGTAGCCACTTGCTGAGCTTCTGGTTTTGCCTGTCTCCATAAACTCAGTTCTTCCGTGGTGCCTTCAAAACACTAGTTGGCATAGACAAACTATTTGTTTCTCCCTAAGTGATCCCAGAGAGGCACAAGATGTTAAAACAAAGCCAAGGTAGAAAACTTCTCGGTATCCTGAGAGCAAAAGGCATCAGCAGGATGTTGCTGTGAATCGGCTGCCACAATTTGCTGTACAATTAAACATTTACTGGCTCACACCACGTCCAAAAGCTGGGTGCTGTCTGGGAGAGAAAATGCAAACCTTGCTTATGGAAACAGCGACACCTCCATCTGAGCACATGCTGGACCAGGTTCTCCACCACTCTGCCCTGGCACAGCTCCTAGAGCAACACACGGACTCTACCAGCAGAGAGAAACCACCCTGGGTTTTCTTGTAGGCTGAAAACGTTCACGTGCAACAGCTTTCATTCATGCCATACTCACAGTGCCCAGATTGGGAACATAAATGAGCCCTAAAAATTGAACTGGGATGCCTAGCTGCCAGCTGGCTCTGCCACTTGTAGCTACCCCTCCTCCTCTGCAAAACGCATGTCATCACCTGAAAGGAGAAAAACTGTTTGCAAGACTTAAGGTATATCCCATCAAACTTCAGGCACTTATCTGAGATGCCCAAATTAAAAGCCTATCTACCTTCAACTCCCAGAGTCACCGAGAGAGAGACCGGCACCTGCACAATGTCACCAACCCCACTTTGAATATGATTTCTCCTCTGAAGAAGCCCTTCTCTTCTGCTGGGTACAGACATATGAGCAACTCTGATGCTTCACATAGAGCCTCCAGCTCCTGCACCAAATTGCTCGGATGTTTCCAAACAGAAAGTTTCACCTGGGTGCAAAGCATAGAGACAAGATGGGTGAGGATGACAGAGGAACCACCAGCACGATGAAGCCAGAGGACCTGGAACGAAGGGCACACAATACTACTATTGACACATAGTATGATTTATTGCACGCAGAAGCTGCCTGATTCCTGCTCTGACTGTGATATTATCTCTATCCCTCCCTCTGTATTCCAGCCTTCATACCATTAGTCTGACTGAACCAAGGAGAGAAAGAGAAATACCTTAAAAACTCCTAAAAAGACCTAAAATGCAACGGTTGCTCTACAACATAAAAGTGCCACAACTGCAAGATCTAATATCCTGAGGGTGAAAGCAAACACAGCCTGGTCTCACAGGCAATGGTGAAAATATCCATTCAAAACTACAACCTCTGGGTCCCCTTGGATAAGATACAACAGAGAGCAAACCCTGACTTGGGTCCCAAGGACTTCCAAGACATGCCAGAAGGTCTCACACCACATTTCTTCTTCAGCTCCTCTGCAAGGGAAGCAGTAGTAGCACTTTCACAGCCATTTTGGGTTCCTCTTATTGCTCTTTGGAGATTTTAAATCAATTCTCTGGGTCACGGGAGTGGGGGGTTAATAGGACTCACCTGGTCCTTGCAGCGAGCAATGAGGGCACCTGCACAAGTCCATCCCAGCCCACCATGATTTGGGCTGGAGAAGGAGGACCCACAGAGGGACTTCAGCTGGGTGGCAGAGTAAAACATGTGTGGCAAAATTTTAGAAGAATTCAGAGTACAGGGATTAGCAAAAACTCTAGAAGAGATGGATAAGTGCCCTGAAAAAAAACACTGGAAAAGCCCACGAAGGCTCTCCTTCATAGGACACGTGGCTCTTCAATTGCTGCTTTTATGTAGTAATATTTGGATAGTGGTATGTAAATAAGTGGCACAGAAAAACTATCTTAAAGAGGTTATTAAATCTGCAAAGTCAAGACTCATGAGTAAAGAAACACCCCATTTTGCATGTTCAGCAGGATACCACTTCTAATTGCCCATTACTTTTTTTTCTCAGAGGTCTCTAGTAAAAGAATTATTGATGGCTTATTTTTCCCCTCTCTTCATACACTGGAGCCGGCGAACTCCCTTAGCTAAAATTTTCTTTTAAAGTCTGAGGCAAGCACCATGGAAAGCAGTTAAAATTTGGTAAAGTTTCCAAGATAGTTCTTGATAATACAACAGAATATAAATCCAACAAATTTAATGATTGGCATGGGTTAATTATTGCCAGGCAAGCCACAAGCACGTGCAGATTTGCAGGGCAATGCCTGGTGGGGGAAGCATCACCCTCATCACCCTTCCTAAGAAGCACATCCCAACCTTGATGAGAGGTTTTTTAAGATGCTTCAAGGTAGGCTGAGATCCTTTGCTGGCCATTTCCCAATTTACAGCAGCCGAGGATGCGGCCCATAAATTCTTCCTGCCGTCAACGTGTTGGTGTTTGCAATCTGCCCGAGTCATCTCGGGGATTAGAGAAAACAAAGCGAGATAAATAACGGCGCGGAGCCGCTCTGCGGCGGTGGGGAAGCTCTGCCATCTGACAACACCAGGCTGCAGAAATGGTTGAGGGATCTTTGCACTTACTTCAAGCCAATCTTTTAGCTCTTTCTGGCACCAAGTCCCCCTGAAATCACCGGTGGCTTTGCCCAGGCTCCCACTGTAGGATTTGACCCCATAGATTCGTAGAAAAAGAACATGAAATGGAAATTGGTCCCACGCTACCCTTTAATGCCCATTTTTCAACAAGCCTATTTTCCGCTCCATAACCCAGCACCCTTCCCCATAATCTGGGAGAGACAGATTCATTTTTTTGCAAATTAAAACGAAATGTCAAGTGGCTGTGATGGGGGGAGTGAAAAAGCCAGAGAAGCTGCAGATGGAGAGCGCCTCACGCATCCCTCCCATAAACAGCATCTCCTTTCTGCCGCAGGACCGCAGCAAAACAACGCTCGCTGTTATTTGACTAAATACCTTCCAAATCTCCAGCTGAAGCTGTGATTTTCCCCTCCACAGAGAAGAGAGGGCGTTTCTCCACGCAGCTACTCAACTCATTCAGCCTTCTCTAAATGCAAGCCACATAGACCTTCATGTCCTCCTGACAGAGCCCGCAGCCTTATCTGCTTTAAAGGATCAGCAGCTAAACTGCAAAATTTCTTTCAGTGCTTCAGTTTATGTCTGATATTAATCAGGCTCCAAAAAGATTCTTGGTTTGCTTTTTTCCTTCCATAAAGAGCAAACGTTAAGTTTCAGGATCATTTTTTTCCTGGGGACACTGTACGAAGGATTTGCCTGCAGCAAGCAAGGATGAAATAGGGTTTTTTCCACTCTTTGTATTTAAGAAAAAGAACGTATTTTTCTTATTTCAAGTTTTTATTTCAGCTGGCAAGATGCCACACTCATCATGAAATGACATAAAGATCAATAAAGTACTAAATGGTTGGAAATCAAAATGATGGAGTTGACCTTTAAAGGAAAAAATAGATATTGAACTGTGTTTTCACCAAACAATTATTCTAGTAATTAAACCAAAAAGCCCTGAGCATTGATTAGACGCTAGAAATAAAATCTGATTATCTCAGAGATTCATTTTCATGCAAATACTTAGGAACACGAGCAGACCGAGCACTGCCCAGTGTTAGTCACAAAAAAATACATAAGTAATGCACTTGGCTTCTATTCGCTAACAAAAAAAGTCTGATCCCACATTCCTCTTGCATCCAGAGCTGAACATCGATTCCCGCTGTGATTCAAAGTTCTTGTGATGAAACACCAAATGAGAACTTAAGGTTCCTGACGGTGGTTCGACAGCCTTGCAATTGACTTCTTGTATAACCACGGGCAAGTAAATGAATCCCTGTTATTCCATTTCCCATCCTTACCAGGGGAATATTAAAGGTGTAATACATAATATTTAGTCTGTCTTTTCTGTTTCTCTTGCGAGTCGCCTGTGTCAGAGCCTCTTCCTACATATTTTAATAGCCCCCACTGTAACATCTCCATCTGGATGTGATGTTCTAGAAGTGAATATAGTACATATATTAAATCACAGTGAAATGGTCTTATTCAGAAACAAATGCTCTTTAGGAAGCCATTATTTTAAGTATCAAAGTATCTAGGGTGCTAAGGCAAAACAAATATATTCTCTTTTCCCTGCCTTCATTAGCATCCACTCAGACTGTATTACCTATTCTTGAAGACTGAACATGCAGAAAAGTTTTTAATGAGCATTTGCAAAGAGAAGCAAATTGTCAAATAAATATAGGATCAAAATGCACATAAGGCCTTAGTTACTGTCCACTAAAGATGACATGAACCCGACCAAAGACTCAAATAAACTGTATATTACGCCCAAAATGGTCAATAGCCATCTCTACTTATGGCAAAATTCACAACTGTGAAGGCTGAAAATCTGTGAAGCAAAACATTCTTATCCAGCTGGGGAAGAAAAGAAGGAAAATGTAATAGTTCCATTAGGCAGGTGAAGAAAGTGAATGGGTTCTCCTCAAAACTCCCCCAGCCACCTGTAACATCCCCAGTAGACCTGTGAGAACGGGCCCTAGGGAAAGCGCGGAGAGGGGAAAGGGAATGAGCGACGAGCAAAGCAAAACAGTGGGGAGAGAACATGGAAATGGCAGGATCTTAGGAGTAGCACAGTGATTTTCCACTGTGCTGACACTTTGCAGTGATTTATTCCTGCTGCCTACAAACATCCTCTGTCACTGGCAGATTTTATCCCCTAAAAACCGGGAAAACTCCAGAAATTACGGCACTCTTTGGAGAGCAGGTGGCCGAGAAGGTCGCAGGAGAGGCGGGTACCAGGAGACTGCTGATGAGACCACGAGCTCCAGGAAAGCAATGGCACAAAAATACTTCATGGCTGGAAGTGAGGCAGCCGGGGAGGTAATGACATGCAGCACCACGCCAAGGCAGCCTGAATGATGCCTTCTACTTGCTGTAATGCATTTTGAATGAACACAGCCACCCTACATTTAGAGCATACTGAGAAGTGGAGGAGGGAGAAGTCTTCTGTGCGCATCACACCAAGTCAGGTAAGACCAGGCTGAACCAGAGACCACGCAACAGGATCTCATGTGTCAGAAAGTGTTACTACAGCACCGACTAAAATAAAATATAATCCAGAAAAGTAATTCTTGTCGTTCCAGGCTGCTTGGTGCCTACAGGAACCAGAGTGGCTGTGGGCAATCATCCTTCCACAGGAACTCGGGTGGTAGAGCCATTCACAGCAGAAATCAGCCCCTCCAGCAGAAACGTGCTTCGCTCTACCCCCATGTGGAGTCTTTACATGACTTCCCAGGAAAAGGGGTTCAGGATAAAGATTGATAAAGGTGATTTTGGAGTTGAACAGTCACCCCCTAGGCTAAAGCTTTGTTCCCCATCATATGCTGTACCCAACACTGCAGCAGCCTGAATGCCGGAGGAGCAGAGGACCTTGCTTGGAGGGTCAGTGCTTGGCAGCAGCAAGATACATTTATAAAGTACCACCAGATTATAACAGAAATCACATTGCTGCTCCAACAAGCCAAGGCACACAACCGTATCATGGGAGGATGTTATCAGAGCAACAAGTCTCCTCTCATAACATTGGCCAAACCTCAAAGTAGCTCTGAGATGGAGTTTGCTGGTGGAAGAGGACAGTATGGTACAGCTGCCCATCACAGAGCAGTGACGTGTTCCCCAGCATCTCAAGTCAATGCATGAGGACCCCTCCCTCCTACTCCTATGCATCAAAGCTTCTCAAAATTGCCTTTTGCCACCCCACAGAGAGAAGCTCAGGTTGGGCTGCCCCTGTTGTTGGATGGGCAGGACAACAAGAAGGGATGTAGCTAAAATGGAGGATCGAGAATCTATTAACACAATGGAAATCCACCATCACAGCGGGCAGGGGAACTCACAAATATTACACCGGTTTGTTCCAGAACAGAAGTTATGGTCTTCCTAACACACCAGGACTTCCCTGGCCTTAGATAAGACACTCTTAGAAACCTGTGAAACTCTCCCATCACCGCCCACGGGAGTCAAACTCAGTCTCGATCAAGCTAAATCCCTGCAATATGCCAGTTAATGCGGCGTGAGGATCATCTCCATGACTATAATAACTAGGACAATCTGGGAAACTTAGAGCCAACCAAAATGGTGGCTCTGGCCATCTTTTGCGTTGTGAGAGTGATGAAGGGAAGATGCTGTCCAGAAGGGATCCAGGTCATCAGGAGCCCTGCCAAGCACCCTGGGGAAGTCACTTCTTGTCTCCAAGCCTCGGATCCCCAAATGCAGAAGAAGGTTAATGAGATCAGCTGCCTTTAAGAAGCATTTTGCACAAGACCTGTCCTGCAGAAGGAGATGGACACTGTTATTTGTAGAGCCTATCCTGGAGCTGCGTAACAAGGATAATTACTCAGCTCTTCTATTTCTAAAGAAGCCAGTGCTTTGCAAGCATTGGAAAATGATAATGTGTTGTTTGCCATAAATGCGGTAATTATATCTAAAACTCTTCATTAAGATGGAAATGACAAATAACAAATTAGAATCAAGCATCTACAATTAGGCTAAAAAGCCATAGCAATTTATTATTCTTCACAAGAAATCATTTTTCACATCATGTACTGTGAATGAGGTCTCATTATGTAATGATATTTAGTTCTTCCACTACTTTTCAGCTTTATTAATTGCACTCACAACCGTTCTCTAATATAAGCAAGCAGTGTTATCTTAATCTGTTGGCTGGGAATCTAAACTTGAAAGCACTGAGGGGATGTAACTACAGCCAAATGGAGGCACTAAGACCCAAAGCCAGTGGAGAAAGCAGGGGCAAAATCTGCAAATACCTTCAGCACAGATATGATTCTGTTCCAGCTGAGAAGAGGAATTTGCATTTCATCACAAAGAGGTTCAGACCAGCGCTGAGTTCTTCTGCCAATCTCACCCAAAGTCCTATTTTACTGTCATAACAAAAATTACCTAGGTGACACTTTCCATTCAGCTAACAGCAAAGCTTCTTATTGAAAGTTGGGCCACGAGGCAATGAGCGTTCAAAGCCAGTGGGTATTTCTCAGTAATAATGACTCAGACACCTGATGGCAATCAAACCAAAATGGTTTCACTGAGTCTGCACTGGCTGAGAAGAAAGTGAGCTTGACAGATGAAAACTCTCCTAGGAGGCAGAATGGGACAGTCCCAATGAAGAAGCCACAAATATACTTGGCAGACAAAAGGTGGAGAAGGCAGCTCCCTTCTTAGCTTCCATGGGGGCAAACAGCTGATCTCAAACACTTCTAACACTGAACAGTCTCTGAAGGGAAATGCTTTGAAGGAGAGGAACAATTTTGTTTACTGCAAGAGATTTGCAACTTCAAGGTAGGACCGGGCTTTTTTTGTTCTGCATGAGACCAAATTCAACCCCAGGACAAGCAGGCCTGGTTCCACAGGGCTGACAGTGTAGAATCATATTGGTAGGACTCAGCACTGCACAGGAAACTGGAACAGTGCCTGGCCACCACCACCACCCTGCAGTTCCCAGTTACCCCTCAGATTTCATCTACCCCCCAGAGAAGTGCCCTGGCTTGAGAGAGTAAACTCCAAACCAAGCACCAGCCCTACCTCCACACCCCCCTGGCCTCGTACCTTCCACCTAGGTCCTCAGATATTAAATTTAATTCCTGTGGAGTGGCTGTTCCAGGGGCTGCAGAGAAGCAAAACCTCTCTTTCCTCTGCAGCTCCTATTAACAGTTACAGGTGAGGCTTTGCAGACAAATGAATATCCCAAAATCTTGGTGAAGTTTGCTGCCACCCACTGAACCTTGGAAAATCATCATCACCTCCCAGACGGCTCTGCACAGCCCTGTAAGTGAAAGGGTTAATCTACCCTCAGACTGTCTGTTATCTACATTTTCCATTCATTTCACACATGGCACAGAGCACTGTTCCTGCTGGATTCATGTCTGCGTGACTTCAGTCTCCGTGGGGTTTCCTGCCACCCCCAGCACCTGCACCCAGTGCTGTGGCATTCTCCATCCCAGTCCTTCTGCTCAGAAATGAATGGCTCTGGTGTTTCTCCAAGCAGATTAAGACAATCTATAACAATTTACTTACACTGAAAGGGCATTACCCTGATTGGAACTGGCCAGAGACCACTCTCTGATTAGGACAGCGATATGATGTGGCTTTAAGAGGCATTTTGGAATATGAGTGTCTCTGAATGAACTCCTGATTTTGCTGCCATCATCTGTTCAAATAATGAAGAAATGATTTGACGGGCGAGAACTTTCACAAAATTATCTGGATAAAGCTTCAGAGCTTAAGCTGCTTTCAAAGTAGCAGCAAATGTTTATTATCTAAATGCTGATGGCCGCTCTGCACTGCTCACATCCCAAAGCCCGTGAAATGGGCCAGAAAGTTTCCTGTTGACTTGACAAGTGTTGTATCATGTCAGACCTACAGACAAAGAAGGCACTGACGAGCCCCATGGAAGGAATAAATAGAGGATACTTTTTAAGCTCATTTCTGTAGTGGCCTGACTGCTCTGTGATTTTAAAGGACAGTAGATAGGCTAAAGAACTGAATTCACATGTGCAGGCTTTCCAACCATATGCAACCTGACTTTTTCTTGATGACTATCTCCTCAATATGACTTGCCACGTCAGCAGATCAGTGCTATAGACTCTCTCCTCCTCCAAGGCCATGTGCTCCAGGCAGGAGCCCTTCATCCCCTACTGACCAGCTGCTTCGTGCCCACCAGGTGAGACATCCAATAGGGTCAGAGCTCAAAGGGAGCCTCCCTCAAGGCCCATGCCCAGCTGTGGGGCAGCTACTCCTCCTAAGACCTCCAGGTTCTTGTCAGGTGTTGGGAAGTGCCAGGGTACACGCTCCATCACGCAGAGACTCACTTGCACCCCAAGCAAATGGGGAGATGAGAGATCTTAGTTCAAACTCACCATGGGAGACTCTCATCTCCAGCCTGGAAGGTTTGTAGGGCATGGCATTACCCACAAGGTAAGAGAATGCCACAAAGGTCAAAAAAGACAAGAAGCAGCAGCAGGAGAAGGCACTATGACCTTTGCCAGGGTTTTATACCTCCTGGTGTACAGATAAATCTCCACGTTACGTGCTAAAAGTAATCAGCCTGGAGAAAGACACAGGCATTTCATCAGACTTCAGGCAGGGGGCTGGTCTCTTATCTTCTAACACGTCTTGCAAAATCCTGCAAACAAGTCAGTGAGCAAGCTCTAATCTCAAAGGCAATGCTAATAGCCTTCCCTGAGAAGGAAATTGTTATCCAACAGCATATTTTAGAAATACACAAAGCTAAGAAAAGGTTGGAACCAGAAGTCTCTTTTGTCTCTTTCTGAAGTATCACACACGGTCCATCGGTCAGGAGAGCGCTGGGCCTGAATAAACTGCATTTTTTTAGTTTATAGCTGTGAAGATTCTGCACAGGGAATCCCCTGGGGAACAGCTGCCTTTTCCACAGCACAAACAAAACCTCTACGGGCCACTGAAAATCTGCAATTCTTTGTAGGTACAGGAAAGAGTGAAACCGCAGAGTACTTCCGAAATGTAGTTCTAAACATAAATTACTGGCCTTATCCTATAATATTGTGAATTGATTCACAGATTTAGGCAATTACTGATCAAGCCTAGTTAGGAGTTTGATCGACAGACCAGATGAACTGTTGACTCAAACCAGTTCATCACAACATCCTGATTTATAAATCTGTCCCTTGACTGAGAAATGCTATTTGCCCACATTTATTCGAACTTGAAGGGATAGAGGAGCTTAAGTTTCATTTCTAAGTCTATTTCTAAGACATAACAAACAGATCTATCAAAGGCAAAAGAGCAACAAACCACGCATTTCCACATGAGCTGCTGGACCCATAACCCAGGTGGTTTTGGGAATCCATAGGCAATTTATGCATAGAAGAAAATTTCCATTCTAGTATCTGTGAACAGCGAACAAAAACCCTGTGAAACAGAGCAAAGCAAACCTATCTGGTGCCTTGCTGAAAATGCCATTACTTTCTGTGTTATTGCACCAGCTTTTCTGCACGGAGGACTTGAGAGAAGATCCTGTCTGTGCTGCAAGCAGGAAATTAACTCACCCCAACAGCGACAACAACTGCAGGGCAGACCGGACCCCCCAAAAATGTGCAGAGTCCTCAGTAAGGGATGGGGACTATATAAACTTGCGCTGGTGTCTGCACTCAGATGTATGTATTTGGTCCCTGAGTTAAATTATCAACAAGGCCCCACCTCTGATTTCAGTAGAAAAGTGTTTTAGGGGGAGCCTGGTGAATCTGAAAGACACTGTGCAGATAAGCGTCTCAGAAGGTACTTTTACTTACTGAATCACATCTCCCTGCTGGTACACAAAATCACACACTTCCTGGGGTTTCTGTCCCTGGAATATGGTTAAGGGGGAAGCTGGTGCCAAAGGAAGAGAATGTAAGAATGGCTGTACTGCATCAGCTCAGCCCTGCATCCCGTCTTGGAAGGTGGATGCTCACAGAAAAGCCTAAATGCAGAATAAACACACACTTGATACCTCCCCTGCCTCACTCCCCAGCCTGCAGCAACCTACTGCTGATCTAGGGGTCCCAGCTTTCTTCTTTATCAGGCTTCAATAGATGTTTTTGTCTCAGCAACTGTCAACATTTCGTTTAGGAGCAAAATATAATAAAGGGAGGAAGAGAAGGAATTTCTTTTTAATTATTTCTATCCTTAGAAAGGCCACCTGAGATAACACACTCATGTGATAAACGCTCTATAAACTTGTAAAGAGAGACTGTATCTACCCAAAAGAATGTAAGTGAATAAACCACCATTAAAGCTTCTATACTGTCCTGTCTATGAACACCAGGACTCAGGCACGGGATGGGCAAGTGATTTGCTCAAGGACACGTAAGAAAAAAGCAGCACTGCCACTAATTAAACAGATGAGGAGACTGGGCTCCGATTACAGCCAGCCTAGGTGAGACCAAATGTCTGGCTGGCTTGGCAAAGCTGGCAGTGACCAACAGCATCCATCTAGGAAAAGCTTTTCAACAGGACAACCACAGAATGATGCTCCCCTTATACATCCTCCGGGCACCTGGTGCTTTATGGCTCAGAGACCTGTGGAGCCAGATGCAGGGTTTCTGTATTTGAAAGACTGGGATGGATTTTTTCCTCTGTGAAACTGCCTACCAGAACGGAGAAGCCAACGTGCAAACTGTGATCATCCTCAGCATCCTGTGGAAAAGGCGTTCTCCGATCTTTTCCAGATGGGCAGAATGGCACTGAGTATTTAGGGTCAAAATGACAGCTGTTATTTTTCTCTCTGTTCCCTTGTTCCCCCACATCACACCAGACCACTGTTCCTAATGTATCATCCTCCCCTTCCTCTCATAAGGATTTGGAGCAGAGGACTTGCTTTAATTTCTACTCTTTGCCAACAGACTCCCCAATTCACCATCCGAATTCAATCTCTTATGGTGACAGGGCTAACAATAAAAATAACTCTCAGCCTAAATTCCCCCCTGGAACTTGACTGTTCCTAGGATTTTCTCCAGGATCTCTTTCAGAAACATTATCTACAATTCCCTACTCACCCGGCCATAAATAAGTCCTATTTTCTTCCATGACTCAGCAGGGATGTTTACTCTGAGCATTAACACCCACTCACCCCAAGTTTAGAGTGACTGCGGAAAAAACCTCTGCATCACTACCCAGGGCCTGGGACAGGGCAGGATGGGTTCCAGTATCTTCAGGATAGGATACAAAAGCAGACACTATAATCAATGCCTTGAAGCAGCTCCAGCTTATATTAAAAATTAACAGTCATAAAATCATAGAATGGTTTGGGTTGGAAGGGACCTTAAAGATCATTGAGTTCCAACCCCGCTGCCATGAGCAGGGACACCTCCCACCAGACCAGGTTGCTCAAAGCCTCATCCAGCCTGGAATGGAACACCTCCAGGGATCGAGCATCCATAGCTTTTCTGGGCAAAGAAACCCACCTCCAGCTTAGCTAGTACACAGCTGCACATGCTTACAGGCAGTCGATGTCTATCGGAGGACCACATCTTTGCCTGCTAAACCCCAAAACATCTTCTAAATCAACAGCATATTATTTGCACTTAATGAAATCTAGCCTTCACAAACAGCACTCACAGGAACATGTTCTGGCTACGGGAGAGCATGTATAACCAGAAAGCATTGCTTCGTTGAGGCTATTCATTTGGTCTAATGCTACACTCAACCCTCTACCCAACAGTCCCTACAACCAAAAAATAGAAAGAGACTATATTTAACCAGTTCTTACAGATACAGAAAATAACAAAACCCAATATGAAGATATTTTTCTGACAAGGTATTTATACTGAATCCTACCTTATCATATTCCAGGACTTGTTTATGGACAGTTGTGAGGAAAGTCAGAACTGAGCAGGGCAAAGCAACTTCCTCCCCAAGGCTTTATCACAGGAAGAAACAGGTTCTGCCTGGACTGGAAGGGCAGACACCAAGGTCTCTCCTTGATCCTAAACCAACACACATGCTCAAGTCTGGGTTTTGGGACAGCTGTGTTGAAAGGGAACAAAATCAGGGCAACTTAAGGAGGGCAGTCCCATGCGAGGTCAATGGGATGGTATGAGGAAGCCATCCAGGGCCCTTTGAAATCCTCCACTGGCCTTAGACCTCTCCTCAAGTGTCCAAAGAGAAACATAAGCTCAACTTGCATGTGCAGCAAAAGCGCAGAAGGACCATCACAACGCCACGTGTGTCAGGCCTGGGTTCCTCATGGGGCCTCGGAGCAGCACCCAGATCACTTCAGCATGGTCAGCCATAAGCTGGTATGATGGATGCAACAGCACATCCAACTTAGGGAGACAGCAACAGGAGCACAGCACATGACACTGCTATACAACACGGGGGAGTCCCTGGGGACACACGTTGTGGCTGCAGAAGGGGTGGCCAGGAGGACAGAGCTCAGCCCCAGCAGTTGCATCGAGCCCCTTTCCTAAAATCAAGCATCCTCCCACTGCTGCAAAACCAGACTGTGCAAAAGCCTGGGTGGAGAAAGTCAGCCAGAGTGGTCAGAGGGAAGCGGGGGGACATGGGGAGAGCAACCTGGAAAAGGAATAAAACTGGAGAAACTCTTGGCCTCGCTTCCCATTAATAAAGCCTCAAGCGCAGATGGCATTACTGGTATATTAAAATAAATGACAGGCTATCAGGGAACAGCCTTGCTGAAACCCTTTATTATATCCCAGGCTTGGATGAAGCTGTGATTAGAGTTATTCAAAAACAAGGAGAAAAAAAAAAAAAAAAGAAATCAAAAGCCTCTAGTAATTCTCCCCGTATCGACCTCTCTCTGTGATTAACGCTGATACCCAGCATTTTTGCAAAACAACAATTGCTTGAGGTTTGAGGTAATTATTTTATTGTCAGTCAAAATCTAAGCAATTTACTTATTTCCAATACATGTTCCTAACGCAGTCCAGGCAGGGCAGGATTTATATGTGTATCAAGAGAGCATCCTTCCAGGGAGGAACCTGGATCTCCTTTGATCCTCAAGCAGTCTTAATCTGAGCAAACACCAGAGGGGAGGCAGCTTTAGCATCAGTCATTTGTAGTTCGTGCTGACCAAGCAAAGAGGAAAAGTATCTACAGCCTCATTAGAAAGGGATATTTTAAAACTATCTTCTCAATAAATTACTCTCTCTCTCCCTGCAACTCATTGCAATGAGCTCTTTTATTCTATTTTCCTCTTATGGGCTCTGCAATGGAGCCAACATTTTAACCCAAAAGATCAGCCTCTGACGCAAATGCCCATAAGGAGAGAAGCAATTCAAGGCCAATGAACCTTCGCGTTCCCTCGCTCCATTTTTTTTTTCTTAGAGGGCTGAAATGGCATGAAAACAGACAGATCTTTTGCACCGTGGTAGAGACCACTATTAGAAAATAAATGTGATTTCTCCAACATAAGGATAAGTCTCTTTTTAAAAGGCAAAGGCCACCCAGGCCAGCACATAAAGGACAAATTAATAACTCTCAGCCAGGGAAAGCTACTGCCCTGCCTGTGTTCCTCAATCAAGCTAAGTGATTACTAAAATCCAAAGGGAGAGAGGGCTGAAAGCCACCTCCTCTGCCTAAATGGAGTCAAGTTTTCTGACACGTATAAACTGAAGGATAGAAGAAGAGGCAAAGCACACTGAAATGGGATACACGGATACGCTGAAATTGCAGACGTGAGGGGAAAAAAAAAAAAAAGGATTACTGCAGATTAAAAAGAGAGGGAAGACACTATGATTTATATTACAGACAAGGGGACAGACAGCCGGTGCCAAGGCAGCTGACAGTCTAGAAGGATGCTGGCCTCACCGCCCTGTGCAGAAACCCAGATGGTGCTTGGTCCTTCTCAGCACGGAGCTCTGCGCAGGCTAATGGACCCTATCCTTTAATCCAGGAGAAAAAGCAAGATAAATTACTCGG
The DNA here is from genome assembly GCA_033628505.1 of Tringa tobata. Classification (NCBI taxonomy): domain Eukaryota; kingdom Metazoa; phylum Chordata; class Aves; order Charadriiformes; family Scolopacidae; genus Tringa; species Tringa tobata. Next base: position 6,057,354 of record JAHREE010000173.1, on the reverse strand, counting down.
AGCAGCAAATGCCAAGCAATGCTCCAAGGCAGACACATCCTAACTCTAAAGGCTGTAGCAAATGGATGGATGGAAGCAGACAGCTGGAGAGGGTCAAAAAGGCTCAGCCACGTGCCTGAGTTTTCCAGTTTTGCTTTCTTGGCCCAGCAAGAGCAACTGGAGGTGCAGGCTCCCAGAAAACCTGTTAGAAGGGGTCCTCCTGTGCTGGGAAAGCCCAGGAGCTTGGTGCTGCTGCAGGCTGCCTTTCCCTGCTCCCCAGCAAGCCGGGAAGGGTGAATTTGCTCAGCTATGTTCTGCCAGGCAAGTTGTAGGTGACTGGTGGTCCAGCCTTCAGTTCCCTTCAGCAAAGCTTCCCTCTGCCCAGAGATGAGGAGACAGCCATTTCCACCATACAAGCCATCGCTCCCTCCTACTCTTCTATTTCAGGAGAATTTTGCATGGCAGGATAGCAAGGACTAGGGCGTGCAGGAAAGATAGGAGCCCTCAGGCTTGGGTTCATTCATGCCTCCCACCATCCATTAGAAACGTCCCCCAGGCAGCCAAACTTCAGCTGGGGCCTCTCATACCAACCATGTCAGCCATGGTGACCAATGTCCCCTCCCTCTTTCCACGAACCAGCAGGTAATTTCTCCATGCCTGCACACCACCTTGCACCTGAGAGCTGCTTGCTTTCAGAGCTGCGTATCACCAAAACACCCTCCAATCTTCTGTTTTATTTGTTGCTCTTCCCTTTTCTCGGTCTTGATTTCTGCTTCAAGGACAGAGTTGAGGTGGTTCCAAGAGGAAGGACGTGGCTCTACCCCGTTAGCAGTTCACGCTCCGCAGCTGGAAACATCTCATCCTGGTTCAGAGCAAAACAGACACACTGACAGCTTCTCCCATTTAAAACACACAGGCCTCATTTGCATGGGCACAGCACTCTTGTGCTGGATGGAAAAAAGGGAAGAGCAGGGTGGTAGGTCAGGACCACGAGGCTGAGACTTGTCCAAGTTTTGCATCTCCTGGAAGGTCCCATCACCCAAGGTCCCAGCGCAAGGCATAGAGCTGCTTCTCACTGTGTCACCAAGCATCGCAGAATCATAGAATCATGTAGGTTGGAAAGGACCTTCAAGATCACCTAGTCCAACCATCAACATAACTCTGATTAAAAAAAAAAAAGCATCACTAAACCATGTCCCCCAGCACAATGTCAACCTGTTTTTTGAACAACTCCATCCAGGGATGGTGCCTCAACCACTTCCCTGGGCAGCCTATTCCAATGTGCAATAACCCTTTCAGTGTGAAAATTTTTCCTAATATCCAACCTGAACCTCCCCTGGCACAACTTGAGGCCCTTTCCTCTTGTCCTATTGCCTGTGACTTGGGAGAAGAGACCGACCCCCCCTGGCTACACCCTCCTTTCAGGGAGTTGGAGAGAGTGATAAGGTCTCCCCTCATCCTCCATTTCTCCAGGCTAAACAACCCCAGCTCCCTCAGCCTCTCCTCGTAAGACTTGTGCTCCAGACCCCTCACCAGCTTCATTGCCCTTCTCTGGACCTGCTCCACCACCTCAATGTCTTTTTTGTGGTAAGAGAAGGCTCTGTGCTGCAGAGCGTGTGCAGGACGGGTCTGCAAGGCTTGTTATCTCAGCAGGGTTTGGAGCAGAAGTAGGAGGAAGTCAAGCCAAAGAAAGAAGCAATATTAGAGAGGGGAAAGAGACATAGTCCCCAAAACACCTTGGGATAAAATCTGATGAAAGGAAGATGCTATTTCCGATGCGAATTGCTCCCTCCTGGGAGCTGCTCAGTCATTACAGCAGCATACGTCACACCGAGCTGGCAGAGAGGATCGTTACTGTCTACAGGTACGCGGACATAAAACGTCCTTTGACAAGGCAAACCTGATTAAATACGAGTGCTCCAGACTAAGACACAACCACGAACAATCTCTTAAAACAGTTAAAAAAGAAGTCATTCCAAACAGAGTACACGTCCCTCGTGAGGAACAGAAACTTGATTTAGGCACAGACTGATGAAGGCAGCTTTATTACCGCTTGGGAGAGGGGAGGGGAGCTAGCAAGGAACATATGGAACTGTATAAATTATTTGGAGCACCCAGAAAGACAGGAAAAATAACCATCTATATTTCTGAGACTGCTCATTTCAGTCCGCAGCCGTCTGGAACACAGACCCCGCGTGGCCAACATTTTGTGCAACAAAACTCCCATAAACACGTACGGGGCAAAGCTGCAGGGGGCAGGATGGCTGCATTCACCTGGCCTTCAAACACATTGGGAGGAAAAATTTGCTGTCTCTGCTCCTGATCCTGGTTCCTGCCAGCCTTTCCCACCTGGGATTTCCACGAACTCGGTCCCTTCTGTTGGAATGGTGACTTTTTGTGTGATCCTTTGCACCTTTTCCAGGGAGAAATACAGGCGCGCGCATCCTTCCTCCAGCAAGAGAAAGGAAATGCCCAGGCACTAATTTAATTCACCTTGTTCAAATCCCTACTCTGTGAAAGGCTCCCTCATGAAGCCAGTGGGGTCACTTGGCCTCTCAGTGTTTTTATTTGCCACCTGTAAACCATGGATACCCTTTCCAGGGTAATTAAGAAGATAAATGCATTAAAGATTAAGAGGCACTCTGATGTTCCAATAACATGTGCTGTAAGAGTACTTAAAATAGATCCATTTTGGGCAGCAATTAAAGAACATACTACTAACTTCTGAGTCTCAGCTTCTGTCTTCCTAATGCTGGTTATTTTTGCCCACAAAAGCATTAATCTGAGCTTCCTGTAAAAATGACATTTCAAATATTCATCATCTTCCACTACTCTGCCTCTGCTGCTCTGCCTTATCATCGTTAACCAGTGGCATCCATTATATGGTTTATGCAGTATAATTTGCGATCACAGATCTGCAATACAGCTAGAGCTATTTTCTCTGTAAGTAACTGCTCAGAGCTGCAAATATTTTTTGCACCTTAAAAAAACAAATCACATTTCAAAAGTGTGGTTTATTATGCCAAGTGCCTTGTCATTACCCAGGTGAGAGAGTTATATGACCTTCTGTTATTCTAATGTGAACATGGTATTACTCCTGGCAAAGGACTCCAGATGTTGATGACCCACCACAAACCCCAGAATGAAACCACCAACCTTAGGATCCACAGAAGTGGGTCCAAGGATGAGCACACCACCAGGACAAAGCATAGAAATTAAGGAGTGTGTGTGTAACTATCCTAACTGCATTATTATCTTTTCCTTTAATAATCATTATTAGATGATTATTAGACTCTTAAGATTTCAATTATATTAGCAATAAATTCTTGGGTTTATCTATATATGAGATGGGCCTCCTCTTTGCCCATAAAATAAGATTTTGAGCACAACAACGGAGTTTCCTCTGTAAGGTTTATGGTTCAAGTCAGTCTCTCTGTTTACTGCTGTTATCTCTTATTAGTGGTGGCCTCAGATAAGCAGCTGGTGGTTTCAGTCAGCATCTTAAAGAACCGAAGTCCACCATAACAACCTCTGCTTGGACAACTTGAGCTGTACATTGAAAATGTCACAACCCTATATGCCTCAAGATGAAAATGTCACTGTCACTCCAAACACCTCCGGACATTTCGAATTCACAAAGCAAAATATTGCCCGCCCCAAAGCGGCAAAATTAAAGGCTGAGGAAATTGCCCTAGACCTTCTGCTGCTACCTTACTATGGACAGGAGGAGTTCTTCCCCTTGGGACATGGAAGATAGGTAAGCACTGTGGCATTAATAAATAGCTTGGGAGCCTGGGGACATTTTTATGCTCCAACACAAAGTTATGCCTTTGCTCATGGTCGTTAAAACAAAGATTCTCACAGACACTGGGAGAATAAAACTCTTCTCTTAAGAAGCGGGAGAAGAGCACGGTCACAGTAGCCCCCACCAACACAGAAGCAGAGAACCTTGATCTCCATGGAGGTGTACAACAAAGACCATCTACTTTAACACTCATGAGGAATAACTAAAGGACCCAGAAACTATTGAGTAGGTTTGAACCCATCTAAACCAAGTGCAGTTCTCCTCGAAACGCATAAGCATTTAATCACAAAAGAGGTAGCAGGGAAAAATTATGTGTTTCTATTGACTCCCAGAAAGCCCAAGTTTCCTGCCACTCTGATGCTCTCTGAAGAGTTAGTGTTTGCCTATTACATACAAATCAAGAAACAAGTAGACAAAGATCAAAGTCATCTCATACACAATGCAGAGAGGTCCCAAAGTACTGCAATGTCCTTCACTGGCAACCTCTGAAGAGAAAGTATCTGAACAGGACACCAGAAGAGACCCCAAAGCATATTCAGACCTTCCTTCTCCAGAGATGCAGGCCATCAAAACTGCTTTGGGAGAATCAATTTCTATTTTATAAAGGCACAGATGACATCATCTTCTGCTTTATTTTTCATCTAAATATTGCTGGTTAGAGAGCCAGCTGATGGACTGTAAAACTGACAGCCTCATTACTGGTGCATATAAATTGCTTCTGCCCAGCTGGAGTTAATGCAGGACCATCTGACTTCCCAGAATTGACATTTTTTAATGATTCTGTTTCTCCAGCACTTTCTCACTGACCACTACAAAAATCCAAGCTGTCTCTTGCTCTGCCAAACTGTTTGTGGATCAACTTACTCGCTCTCTAGGGATTCGCAGTGTGTCAGCCATCAGACCGAGCAAACTCAATAACAACTGACCTGAGAATAGCTACTCCAATACTTCTGGGCTCTTCTCTACTATAGATTTTAGCGTAAAATGTCAAAATTCTGAAGGCCAGAGGACAGATGCACCCCCAGGAGAAGGACCTACGTGCAAAGTATTTTAAAGACGGAAGATGCCAACCGTAAAAGTTTGGTGCTTAGATGGTGCACCCTCGCCTTGAACTCCGCTGGGCGCTGTTATCTTCCTTCCCTGTGCCATATCCCACGTCAAGCAGAACAACTTCCCTCCCTAAATGAAATTCTTCACATCTCAGCACTATTTGGCAAAGGGAGGGATGCAGAAAGGCACACGCCGTGGGCTGGGGCAGGCGGGAGCACAGTGCCCCTGACCCAGCTGCACTCAGAGCCGCAGCTCCCCCCTCCAGGGGCAGTGCCTGGGGACATCCAGCAGTTACCAAGCTGTCTCAAAATTGAAGTCATGTTAATTTTAGCTTTAGAAGAAAAGCACTTAAAGGAAGTGGATTTCAAAGAGGTAGCTTTAGATGAATAGAGTTTACAGAAAAAAGGTTTCAAAGAGTCCACGCGCACATCCAGCAGATATAAAGCTTTACAAGCTTCACAGTGAGTCTGGTCTCTCCAGCAGAACAACGTGGGCAGTTCTTCTGACCTCCTGCCAGGTTTTGGTGATTCCTTCTGTTCTTAGCAATCCTCCCCCTGCTGACATGAGCCATATACTTTTTCCACCCTACCTGTTCTGCCTACTACAGCCCATAAAGAAACACGTAACCAGGACCACGTATGGACACAGCAGTAGCCCAGCGTGTGCCCGTGCACCCAGAGCCAGGGAACCAGGGCAGAAACTCCCAGCTGGCACAAACTGGGCAGAGGGGAAGGGCTGCGCTACCGCAGCAGCATTTCAGGGAAAAGGAGCCCAGCACCACCACAGAGATGTGACAGCATCTCCCATTCCCCATGCACTGCCAGCAAATGAGCCCTTCAAACACCTTCAAGCTCCTTGCTTGGCCTCAGATGTTCAGCGTGAGCTCATGAAAGTCCTTGGTTCTCTTTGTGCCTCTAAAAACATAAATAATTTCCCTTCCTCTTAGGAGCACTGTGGGCATCAGCACATTGTAGATGGGGAAGGAAGCAATATCAAATAGTCATTAAGGTCATCTAGACAGAAGAAGAATAAATGGCTCTTTAAAAAGAATGAATGGCTCTTTACGTAAGTGTTTACCCGGTGGGATCACAGGGGTGAGTCACAAGCAGAGAGACTGATCCCACCGCGTCCCCTCTTTTCTTGCCTACAGCACTACTGCACAGAAGCCCCATCTAACTCCTAAAGATGAACTCAGCTCAGCCACAGCCTCATCCTCTCCCTCTCCGCTGCTTGCACAGACTGCGACACCTTAAAAATAAAAGGCAATCCAAACCATTTGGATCCGGTGACAGGTGACCCAGTTCACTTTCAGAGAATGCAGAAATTAATGTCCATCCAGTACCTCAGGTGCCTGGACTCAGTGCTTTACAGTTGACCTACCTTGACAGACTTCACAAGGGCTCCTCCAGTTTGGATGAGGGTCAATAAAATGTATGTTAGGGAGAAAAATACTGCCTTTTGCCACACAGTCAATTTATTCCATGTCTGAACTTTTTGGAAAGATGGCCTTTCCAAGTTTTAAGAAAGATAGAAGGTGGTAGACAATGAAGGCTGCAAGATATTAAACATGAGGCTGCAATATTAAACAACAGAAATGGAACTGGGCCCACACGTTGAGAAACAGATCTCCAGAAGAGAAACTGCACAGTACATCCTCCAGCATGGCTCTGCCCAGGGCAAGGGGACCTCGGAACAGATGTTATTACGCAAGGACTGTTAAAGCTACATATTGTCTCACAGCCCAGGCCTCCTTTTTTTCTGTACACAATTATTACAGCCTCTTCAGTCAGAGAGGTCCACACCAGGGACAGGTTCAGCCTCCGGTCCCTGCTTTCTCATCTGCCTCATCTACCAATGCATCTGATGGGTATCTCCTGCTCTGAGCCTCTTTCCCCAGCAGTGAAGGTGGTTGGGCTGGAAACACAGCTGTGACTCCAGAGATGCACCTGATGCCTTAAGCAGAACAATCTCCTCCATAGCCCCAAAGTTCATGGCAACAGATGATGTCATACAGAGCAGCATCTTCAGCAGACTCTGGGCACCCTTCCAGACAAACTAACCATGGCCTTGCACCCCGCTCTGGGAACAGGGCTCCCATCAGAGGCTCCTGGAGACCAAGCCAGATGACGTTGCATCAGCCACCCTTGCTGGGATGGCTAAATGTCCCAAGATTCCCAAAGAGATATCAGTGCCATCTTTCTGCATGCTGCACAGCGCGATGCCTGCTGTGTGGGGACACACCTCAGAGTCTGCAAAACGTTGCCTCTCTTGAACACTTTACAGAGCAATACTGGCACTGGATTCAGAGGCAAAGCTCTGCCAAGCCATCCATTTATGGTCCTGAATCAGGCAAAGAGCTTTAGATGGTCAACAGCTTAATGCCACCTTCTCACCATTGCTAGCAGTCACATAAAGCTCACCAAGCCAGTCCTCTGCACCCCTGAATATAGAAAATAATGCTGCTCGACTACCATCATAAGCCTATGTTTCTTACACACTTTTCCTCCAAGCATGGCCACGTACCTCTAATCCAGCTTGCCAAAGCCAACCACAAAGCCATTAAACACTTATAATTATTCCTCCCTAACAGCTCCTGTACAGCCTGATGGGACAACAGGACACATGAAACACAGCTGACATGGAAACCATGCAGTACAATGTTTTTCAAGCAAGAGTTAGTGGAACAGAGAGCTATCAGACCTGATGCAAAGTCAATCTGCACTCAAAGAGCAACCCTCCTACAGAGATCTTGATTCAATATGCTCTTTGATTCAATTCAAAGGAAGCTAACAATGCTAAAGCAGTCTGGAAACAGCATTACAGGGAAAGAACTGCCAGGCTAAATCAGAATTTAACATCCAGGGGAAGTGATAGTTCTTATAATATAACATATAAAAAAGTTTTAAGGTTTCCTTATTTGATGAGCCTCTCAAAGCAGTCAGCTCTCTAATAGTCAGACAGAGACTTTCTTTATTTCCACCCTTGCAGCATGACACTAAGCTCTGGGAATGAAGGACCAGGTCTGGAGTACTCAGAGCAGCTCTCCCCAAAATGAAAACTCAGGTAACTCTGCCTGGGACCCATCCCCATTCAACCAGTTGTCACTGGTGGATGAGGTTTCTTCAGAAATGAGTCTGCTGCATGTTTAGCTTGAGAGCCAGCCCACGAGACTTCCCAGCAGAAGGGGCTGCCCCATGCAAGGTGAAGAGCAGGAGACATGTCCTCTGTAAGGCTAAAGGAAGAAGAGGCTTTTTCTCTTACCCAGACCCTGGTTCTGCTGCTCCCACTCGATGGTGTCAGGAACCTGGTAGGACACCCCAGCCAGCTGGGCCACAGGGTTTTCCAAGCCAGCTATAGGCTCCTGGGAGGTCTCGCCTGGAAGTGTGAAACCTGGCAGCTCCGTGTCACCCTCCATGCTTTCATCCATCGAATCTATGTCTTTGTCTTCCTCATCTTCCTCTTCCTCCTCCTCTTCTTCTTCCTCCTCTTCATCCTCCTCCTCTTCCTCACCCTCTGGCCAGGGAGACATAAAAGCAACATCAGGAAAGACTGCACAAGACAAAAGGTTTATACATCTCTATAGGTGAGCACCAAGACAGCCAGCTGATACCACTTCTCCAAAGGCAGACCAGCTGAATGAACTTGTGCCCATTTTCTAACAGGAATGACACCCACAGGGGTTAATTGGGAAGAGCCCACCACAGTTTGAAGTTGCTAAGGAACAATGAGATGTTGCCTCAGACTTCCAAATGCATTAGTGGGAAATACTGTTATTTTGCTTCCTGATAGTGGAGTACAAACAAGCACGTGCAGTTCAATACCTGAGTATATATAGTTCCAGTGCTCTCTGCTCAACTAATTTCAGCTCAAGTGAGAACTATTTCCCTAACTTCCAATCTTCGAGGCAGCAAGAAGTTGGTTCCATTTTTAACTTTTATTAAGCTCTGGAAAGGACGCTGCTTTCCAGCCCAATTAGACTGATATGTCCCCTCCTCCAGAAAAAGCATCTCGCTTTGATGCCTGCTGGCAGATTGGCTCTTGGGTGCAGGAGAACCGCAGTGATGGTGGTGATCCTCAGCAGGTTTGTTCTGGCACTCCTGTCACAACAGATTTACACCAGACAAAGGTATGGCCACAGAAGACTCAACTCAGTATTGGAAAGAAGGCAGTGCAGCCAACTTTTCAGGTGAGAGCAGATAAACGTGACACAGATAAACATGATTCTCCACTAGAGCAGATACCTGTCTTATTCCAAAGCTGACTATACTGTTAACACATGGCAAGATAACTATATTTCACTGCTAGAATATAGCACAACCATACTGGACCAAACCACCGCAGGTGCTGAAGACCAACCATAGCACAAGAACAACTATACTGGACCAAAACACAGGCGTTTTCTGCCCACATCCTATTTCTGACCAAACCACTGCAGGTGCTGAGGACCAGAGCAGGGCACACACAGATCCAGTCTTCCCACAGTCTCTTTTCAGCTTGTAGTTACCAAAGACTCAAGGACTTCCTTAGCCAGAATTTTCATCTGAGCTATTTAATCGCTACAAATGGAGCTACCCACCATGGAAAGATAGTACCTGGAATAATTACATGCTTTGATTTTCTGATGGTTATTTTTTTCAAAGACAAAAGCTAAGGCATAGTACTTATGCACTCTATCTAATTTACATGTAGGTCTGCTCAGCCCTGTAGAAAAACTCCCTCCTGATGTACTCAGACTGGGAGAGCCCATCATGCTGCTTCTGAGCAGCTGGTTTAGCCAGGGGTCCAAGACCATGTTAAAAACTAATAATCCAGCAAAATCATAGAATCATAGAATGATTTGGGTTAAAAGAGACCTTAAAGATCATCAAGTTCCAACCCACCCACCATGGGCAGGGACACCTCCCACCAGACCAGGTTGCTCAAAGTCCCATCCATCCTGGCCCTGAACACCTTCAGGGATCAAGCATCCACAGCTTCTCTGGGCAACCTGGGCCAGTGTCTCATCACCCTCACAGTAAAGATCTCTCTTCCTGAGATCTAATCTAAATCTATTCTCTTTGAGTTTAAAACCATTACCTTTCATCTTCTTGCTGCACTCCCTGATGAAGAGTCCCTCCCCATCTTTTCTGCAGCCCCCTTTTAAGTACTGGAATCAACTTTGTTACCTCAATATCCCTTTGTTTCTGTTGGAGTTTTATCTCATATAGGTGACAGACACTGCAATAAGATGGAGCAGCTGAAGGAGGACACCTGAGGGGCTGCCACATATCATACCTGCTGTAGGTAAAGCAAGTGACATTTCACTCTTCTCCTTTCTGCTGCAGGATGCAACAGCACTCCAGCACCCACAAAATACCCGAAAAGCAAACTGGGGAACTTTGGAGCAGCTATTTAGTTGGTGGCTATCCAACTTGAATTAACTGGAGGGAACTGTACTCCTTTATTTGTCCTCTGTTTCACAGAGTGGAATATCTCGAGAAATCAGTGTACATTATAAAACCACAGCATTCACTGTGCTCTTACATGGCATCTCTCTTCCGTCTAATTCAAGGATCTGCTTTAAAGCATGGCAGGTTTTTTCCAGGTCACCAGACAAAACAATCCCGTTTGCCACCTTTCAGTTCTAGCCCTGCGTTTCATACAAATGAGCTGCTGCTTGAATTTAGCTGCATCATCCTGCTATAGCGTGGCTTTCGGTACCTGGAAAGGAACGATCGCTCCCGCAAACAATTACACCACACAGAGCATCTAATGGAGCTTCCAGGGATGTAGTCAGCCCCTTAAATTCCCATTACACTTTATAGGCAGTTTCTGTCTTCTAATGTGCCCGTCATTTCAAATCAACATAAGAATTTTCTCTTCTCAAGCCGCATGTTTCCATACAAAACACAGAGCTTCTGTAAACCTGAGAAAGGCACCTGGAGAGTGCTCGCAGGAAACCTGCAAAGAGAAGTTAATGTAGGTCTTTTGCCTCTGCTGAGAGCAACGCAGCTATAAACATTTCCAAACTTTAATAGCAAAGACACTAAAGAGCCAGCACACGGGAGAACTGGAATATGAACTGAGGTTTTCCCCAGGTGGACCGGGTGAAAAAGCAGCGGAGAAAAAACAGCAAATAGATATTTATCTCTGAAAAAATAGTTTGGGACAAGGTTTTTAGAAGCTTCTTGCGATTTGAGCAAGCCAAAACAGAGACACCTGCCAGGATCGAGTTTTGAAGCAGCAGACAGCCGTCTCTGTACCTCCAAAGTCTAGCAGGCAGCCAAGCTGAACACCCAAATTGAAACTGCCAAGACTGCTTATCGTGTCTGATCATCACCAAGCTACATCAATCACCATCACGCAGCCACAGCACAGAGATGTGAATAATGTAGTCCTTGTAGCACAACCACTGCAAGGGGAAAAGAAAAAACTCTCGACCTGTTTCCTCCTCTTCCTCTCTAGCTCATTCCTACTTCTGAAAACAGCGTTTTAACCCCCCCATCCCAAAATGCCAACTGCTTGCCTTGCTGCGAGGAGCAGCGCAGAGCACCACTTGGTGGTCACAAGGAGGAAGCTACACTTCTCAAAAAATCACAGACTTCAAAAATGTTGTCATTTCAGCAGCAGAGGCACAACAGGAGCCCAGCAGGCGTGGGCAGGGTGCACTTAACACTTGGTAGTCTCGTAAGATGGAAAACAGAAGCGAGCATCACACAGCTGAAGCCCAAGCTGGAGGTTTGTGCTTCACACGAGAGCCTTTTAAAAAACTTACATTTTTCCCTCCTAAATTGGCACTTTTTGGCCTTTCAGAGGCCAAAGCAGCAGCTTTGAAGAAAAGAAACAGAAGAAATATGAAGTAACAAGAACTGAAAGTGCAAAGACGGCAGATTCAGAAGGCACTGGATTTTCATGTGCATTTGCAGACCACTGTGAACTACTTTGTGTATCCTGCTTGTGCATGATCCTAAGTTTTGGCTAAGGTCCATCTTACAAAAAAAGAGAAAAATACATATGAAATGCTAGCACCTCAGGGTCAGGGCACTGATCTCCAATGAAAAAAAAAATGCAAGTATAAAGTTTTTTTGGCCACAGGCTTGAATCTACCCAAATCAGGCATTCACTGAGAGTCCAGCTGTAGGAACACTTCCAAACATCTGACAGTGGTCACAAGTGCTCCTGTCTCACTGAGGCTGGCAGTTACACAGCCCCTATAGTGCTTTCTGCTGCGAGCCATCCTCGCTCTATAGATCTTCAGATGTTACATATAAACTGACCCTGTTACCCTGTTTGCACGCACCAAATCCCAGCTTGTGATGTACCACCTGGACCTCTTAAGGAGGCATGGTATCCTGTGTCCTCTCCTGGTGACACCAGGAGACTCCAGCACTGAAACACTTACAGTCCAAGAAGATGTTTGTATTTTCTACTGCAGTTAGGGCAATGCAGGAATAGTCTAGGGCAGAGTTAAAAACTCATCTCCAAGAGTGAAGAAATCCAAAACCTGCCACCCTTTGCCAGACTAAATAAGCACTGTATTCTGTAAAGTAAGCTCTGCCTCACCTTCAATGAAACAGGAAAAGGAAAAAAAAAAATCAAGACACTTAACATCTCCCTGCTGTGACAACAGCACAACCTAAGAAAGATGCAAGCAGCAGGAATCCCCAGGAAAATGAGATTTCCCAGTTCACATGTCAAATATTTTAGCTTTGAAGGACTTAACAACTTTGTAACAGGGATTCAGATTTTCAAGTTTGGAGAAGTTATTGGAGAGCACCAAGAAAACAAGTCTGAGACAAAATAACATTTTTTTAGTGGTGTTTTTGGGGGTTCTCAGATTTATTAATAGTCACCAGAAACAGCAACGTTTGGGCTTTACCATGGGGCTTTGAACTGGTTCATTAGCAACACCAGTGATAACCATAGGATGGCATCTGCTATCTCAGGGTGGCAAAAGCTCCCTATGCTTGCTTCAAAAAAAGGTTTTTCACTACAAAAGCATATACCTCCATGATGAGTTTTTGTGGCTAAGCACAGAGAAATGAGATCACCTCACACTCCCTTCATGAGTGTTCCCTGACCCAGCAGGAACCCACAACCAGCAGTGTCTGAAGCTGCTGGACAACAGCCAGTACCCCACAAGTGAAAGCCTCAGTCCGTGATGGCAGCAGGGCCCCCACAGATCAACTGCAAAGAGGGACCTTGTCCGCTCTAGATGGTCCTATGCTGCAGCAAAGAGGACCACAGGGCCAGCTCTTCCTGCTGGCAACTCAAAGTACCAACAACCCATTCCTCATAGAGGACTTCAGTTGGGCTTCCCGCTTCTCTGCAGATTTCATATAGATGCAGAAACCCACGCTCCTCCTGAGGAGGAGGAGGAGGAAATCTGAATTACTTGCAGGTGCTGCTATTAGCCCAGGGCGGTGGCTGTAAGCCCACGCCGTGGGTGAGCAGCACCAGCAAGGCACTGGTCGCAGTGTGTGGTGCCAACATCTCCTTCAGGAACATGCTACAAACAAGCTGTGGTGGCAGTGAAGAAAGTTGGTTTAGTATAATGGCTTGTCACGAGATGAAGCCACTGTTGTCCTAACCTTGCTGAAGGCAATGGAGTTACATCAGGGCCTCTGTTTTCAGTTGAAGAAACCTTCACTGAAGAGGGATGTTTCTATCTTTAGATATTTTCCATCAATGTTTGCGAACATTTTTACTCCTCAGAAGATTCTAGAAACCATCATTTGTCAGGTTTAGCGCACAAGAGAAATAGCCTGCTGTGCCCTAACCTGCTAGAGTGTCTCATTAGAAGGTGATAGATTCACTCACAGTCACAAACTGAATTCAAACTTAGAAAAAAAACAAAAACAGAACAAAAAAAACCCAAAACACTAAAAAAAAAAAAAGGTTGTAGGACAAAACCTGGAGTTCTCATTTTTGGGACAAACTTTATAGCAGGGCCTGTTGCGATAGGACAAGGGGTAATGGTTTTAAACTAAAAGAGGGAAGATTCAGACTAGGTATAAGGAAGAAAGTTTTTACACTGAGGGTGGTGAAACACTGGCACAGGTTGCCTGGAGAGGTGGGAGACGCCCCATCCCTGGAAATATTCCAGGTCAGGTTGGACAGGGCTCTGAGCAACCTGATCTAGTTGAAGATGTCCCTGCTCATGGCAGGCGAGTTGGACTAGATGGCCCTTAAAGGTCCCTTCCAACACAAATTATTCTATGATTTTCTCTGTCCTATCCCTTCACAGCCTCCCTCACACCAAACTCAGAGGACAACAATGTCTAGACAGTAAAGCAAAGCATCATTGTGTGTCATGAGTCTAAGCTGTCATTTTATACAGTGCCCAGTTCTGTACGGTCTGAATGCTTAGGAGCACCCAATGAGTTCCAAGTAAATTGGGATTAACCAGCAGCCAATACTAATTGGTTTCCAGTGGCGAGCCCACTCTTCGCATGACTTCGGGGAGATGCAGGAGGCCAAGACCTCTCCTGTACCAGCAGCCAGCAAAGGTTCCCACTCGCTGAGCGATGGATGCAGAGATCATTGATCTAGAACCCACCTGCATAACATGCCCATGAAGGAGAGTGCTATAGAGCATGATGACACCCAACCACACTGTGACTGGGGAAGCTTGGGGTCATACACTATTGAGCAAAATTCTACTTTCCAAGAAGTTCTGGCTGGCCAAAACNNNACCTTGCTGAAGGCAATGGAGTTACATCAGGGCCTCTGTTTTCAGTTGAAGAAACCTTCACTGAAGAGGGATGTTTCTATCTTTAGATATTTTCCATCAATGTTTGCGAACATTTTTACTCCTCAGAAGATTCTAGAAACCATCATTTGTCAGGTTTAGCGCACAAGAGAAATAGCCTGCTGTGCCCTAACCTGCTAGAGTGTCTCATTAGAAGGTGATAGATTCACTCACAGTCACAAACTGAATTCAAACTTAGAAAAAAACAAAAACAGAACAAAAAAACCCCAAAACACTAAAAAAAAAAGGCTGTAGGACAAAACCTGGAGTTCTCATTTTTGGGACAAACTTTATAGCAGGGCCTGTTGCGATAGGAGAAGGGGTAATGGTTTTAAACTAAAAGAGGGAAGATTCAGACTAGGTATAAGGAAGAAAGTTTTTACACTGAGGGTGGTGAAACACTGGCACAGGTTGCCTGGAGAGGTGGGAGACGCCCCATCGCTGGTCCCATTCCAGGTCAGGTTGGATGGGGCTCTGAACAACCTGATCTAGTTGAAGACGTCCCTGCTCATGGCAGGGGAGTTGGACTAGATGGCCCTTAAAGGTCCCTTCCAACACAAATTATTCTATGATTTTCTCTGTCCTATCCCTTCCCAGCCTCCCTCACACCAAACTCAGAGGACAACAATGTCTAGACAGTAAAGCGAAGCATCGTTGTGTGTCATGAGTCTAAGCTGTCATTTTATACAGTGCCCAGTTCTGTACGGTCTGAATGCTTAGGAGCACCTGATGAGTTCCAAGTAAATTGGGATTAACCAGCAGCCAACACTAATTGGTTTCCAGTGGCGAGCCCACTCTTCGCATGACTTCGGGGAGATGCAGGAGGCCAAGACCTCTCCTGTACCAGCAGCCAGCAAAGGCTCCCACTCGCTGAGCGATGGATGCAGAGATCATTGATCTAGAACCCACCTGCATAACATGCCCATGAAGGAGAGTGCTATAGAGCATGATGACACCCAACCGCACTGTGACTGGGGAAGCTTGGGTTCATACACTATTGAGCAAAATTCTACTTTCCAAGAAGTTCTGGCTGGCCAAAACACACCAGAGGATTCAGGGTCTGCTTTGATGAATGCAACAGCCCCACAGACACCAAACTAGCCACCTAAGAGGTATCATGATGGCAACGTTTGGCCCCTCTTAGGGCAACGTTTTGGTCCAAGCTACCCCTCTTCCCTCCATCTACAGGTCTTGTCATGCAACAGAGCAAGGGGTCCCACAAGTATTAAATTACAGACTTTAAAAGGCTAGATAGAGCAAGATACAGGAGCAGTCAAGTATTAATTCGTGCCCTCACTATAACTCTTCTGGGGTATGAAATCAGGAATGACAGGAAAGTAGTCCCATTCCCTCCCAGGGATGCTGCACCAGAGTGAGAAGAATAATACCCATTTCACAGATGGGCCAAGCATCTAACTAAGGAAGCAATTTCTTTTCCTCCTGTGTGTACTGGAGCCACTCACAGGGGAAAAGGGCAGCAGGGGCAGACAGCAAGGTGTCTTGTCTGCTACGCACCCCACAGCTTGTCTACTTCCACTTCACACCATGGGGCAGCATTGGGCCCTGGTCAACCCTGTGTGCATACAGTATAGGAAGCAGAGGAGTGTAAATAACAACAGGACTAGGGATGGGGGTCTGTGACTGCCTTCTCTTGCCAGAACAGGAGGAAGAGGCATTAAGAAGCCTCTGCCAAAGTCTTTCTTCCAATGAGGTTCATTTTCTGATTTGCTTTTATGATCACAGCTGATTGTCAAGGCAGGAAGGCCTTTCTAGGACAACTCTTTTTTATTATTAATCCACTGCTTTCACATGATTACTAATAACATCACCCTCTGATGAATGCTGCCAAGAACAATCGCTTGTGACAGCTTGGAAGGAGACAGCTGGTAGGAAGGTAGATGGGCTCTCATCATGCACAGAGGGCTTTCTGGTCAGAGTCCTGTACCGTGGTGGGTCGAGATACCCAAGCAAACAGCGGGCACAGAAGCTATGCCAAATCACATGGGTAAAACCCCCATGCTGATGAGTTCAGCTAAGCCCAGCCATGTTCACTGCAAAGCTATCTGGGGTATTTGCAGACCGTGTTGCATGAACGTAGTCTTAAAAGCTTTGCTCTGGAAGGGGAACCAAATCAAGCATGGCCTCTCATGGGAAGTATCAGCATCTGGCCTCTTTCACAGAGACCAAGAAAGGGACCGTTGGGAACAACGCTTGCATTAGCTGGGATCCTACCACACAAAGCAAGGTACCCTAACCCTACCCACATAAGTGCCAACAGGAGAGGGAATTACATGTTGAAAGCTTTTCTTTAACAGAGGAAAATCCTTGCCGCATCTAGGAGAGGGAACAGGCTCCTGGCAGCAGAGCTGAGCTGATGTTTGAGCTGCAGGAAGTCTTCAGCCTCTGCTTGCCAAAGCCCAAGAGATGCAGAAGCTGCTTCCCAGCAGAGCACTCCTCGACATTGCAAAGACAGTACAAGGAGAGATTTGGATTCTGATCCTAACCTACTTCCCCCCAAATCCGAGGGGATTCACACTTGCTTTTTCACAGTCTTGGCTCATCACTCGTCACAGGGGACCCAAGGCACTGAAGAGCTTTTGGAAAAAAAAAAAAAAAAAAAAAAAAAAGGAAGATAAAAGGGCAAAAGATATTTCACCAGGGACCACAGGTCTGCTTCTGTATTAAGACCAAAAAACAATCATTCCGAAGAGCTGCATTTCCAGCAGCACTCACCACAAAATTGCTTTCATGCTGAGCCAGGCTAGAGAGTAGGTTTAGCAACACAAGCCTTTTTTTAAAGGGGAAAAAAACAATGCTGTACAAAAAAAATAAAACCAAAAAAACCCATAAAAACAAACAGAATACACAGTATGGAGTATAACAAGTTTGCTCCCTAGTTTGCTGCAGAACAGCTCTTCTGACCTGAGGTATGCAGTTGTTGAACTAGCCAGTGTAAAAATGAAGACAAGAAAGAGGTGATTTATCAAGTGAGGGCATGCAAATCAGTCCAGATTTTAACAAGCATCACCTGTAAGTGGACAGGGCAGAACAAGACAGATGAAGAGAGATATAGAGTTTACTTCTCTCAACAAAATGCTTTCACATGGAAAAGGGCTATGGGCATGGTACTTTTTTCCAATTACAAAAAAAAAAAAAAGCCCCAGCAAAGACATTAATTCCATTTTCTCTTGAAAAAGCTTTTTGATGGTGTCTTTTCAGAAGTATCCAATTCAACCACACTGCCTGGGAAAGGAACAACCAACAGCCCAAGAGTTAAGAAAACATTTGATTTAAGCTTACTTTTCTAGACACACCCAGCATGGATCCATTACAGATGACACAGATTAGGGGGTGGACCTTTTATTATGAGGAACAGTCTCTAGGGTACCCAGGTTTGAGCTCAAGTCCCACCAGGTGCCAAAAGGGAAGCTTAGAAGCTTTCTAAGTTTCTGATCATCCTTCTGCAGCCTTCACTGTCCTTTGCCAAAGGTAGTGCTTCTCCCCAGGGTATTTTCATGGAGAGGTTCAGAACGACACTGCTGGCCTCTCCTTGCACCCATGTGGCCTGAAGTGTTGATGTCAGCAGGGGGGAAAGACACCATGAGATCTCCCCCATCTCATTTAAAGACAGCTTGTTATTAGAAAAAAAAAAAAAAAAAAGAAACTATGACTCTTCCCAGAAGACACGACATCCTGCGTCAGATCAACAATAGGGACAGCATCTCACCTGCACAGGGCAGGAAGCAGAAATGAAGGAGCTAAGCCAATTTGCAGGGTGGTTTGCCCTGGTCCCATTGCCCAAAGCTCCCCAGAGAAGCCCCATGAGTAACACTATCCCCCACCTGGACTCCAGCCATTGGCAGCTCTGGAGAAAAATGCTCCTTGCAGAGCCTTCAGAAGAAACTGCCACATACCTGCTTATCTGAATCCACCTCCCCAGAGCTATGAGGGTGAACCGCTTAATCCCCAGATTAAAACAAACAAAAACTCATTAAAAACTTTCACCCACACAGTCCAATTACCCTTCGACAGTGACTGTAGGGGGCTTCTGTTGTTTCTGTTTAAGCTTGAAAAAAAGCATGGGAAAGCTACAACATTAAACTAAGATTTAAATGAACTCTAATTCTTTGGACAAATGAGAAGCCAGACACAGTTAAAAATTCAAGCATAGCCTGGTCAGGACAGGAAGCAAGGTGGTAAGACTGTGTATGGTTGGACTCGATGACCTCAAAGGTCCCTTCCAACCATGAAGATTCTGTGATTCTGTGACTAAGAAATGTCACCTAACCTGCTGGAAGCAGAACAGTGCCAGATATCAAAAAGAACAAGGTTACTTGGAGAAGTGTCCTTCCCTTCCCAAAAAAACAAAACAGCTGTGCAGCTCACTCCACCCAGAGAGGAGTTGGGCAGAGGTAAGCCACTTCCCAGACAGCTGGAAAAGACAATGCAATGATGCTTTTAACCATTCCTAGAGATTCTTGCAGAAGTTGCTGTTGGAGCCCATAAAGCACAGCAGATATGGTATTTGAGAGATAAAGCCCTAGACTGCATCACAGGGCTACAAAGATGATTAGAGGCTTGGAGCATCTCTCTTACAAGGAAAGGCTGAGGGACTTGGGTCTTCTTAGCCTGGAGAAGGTTGAGGGGGGGATCTGATCAACACTTATAAATACTTAAAGAGCGGGTGTCAAGAGGAAGGGGCCAGTCTTTCTTCAGTAGTGTCCAGTGACAGGACAAGAGGGGACGGGCACAAACTGAACATAAGAAGTTCCACCTAAACACAAGGAGGAACTTCTTCACTTTGAGGGTGGCAGAGCCCTGGAAGAGGCTGCCCAGAGAGATGGTGGAGTCTCCTTCTCTGGAGACATCCAAAACCAGCCTGGACACGTTCCTGTGCAACCTGTTCTAGGTGGACCTGCTTTGGCAGGGGGATGTTGGACTAGATGACCTCCAGAGGTCCCTTCCAACCATATATCATTCTGTGATTCAGCAGTCAGCCATCGTAGATAGAGCGTGGTTTGAGTTTTGCCTCCACAGTCAAGCAGGGTGGCCAGACCACCTTCTGCCTCCCATCACAGGGAAGCACAGACAAGGCTGAGCTCATCACACCAGCTGCACGCAGCAGGAGTTGCCTCACTCCTCTTCTTAGTGAGCCTTTAATTAGCCTAACTCCCTCTTAGTTGTTCACCCACAAGCTCCCAACTCATTGATCACCCCTTCTTCCTCAACTCTCAGGTGGATTCCATGAAACAAAACAAGCAGAAATGTTGTCTTTGGTCAAACACTTTCAGGAAAAGAAAGAAAGAAAAAAAAAAAAAGCAGCTTCGTTTTGATGCAAAATTCTGTTACAATTTTTTCTTTTTCCAGCTTTCTGCTACAAAGGAGGAGAACTAGGGATGAACTACCATCTACTGTGAAGAACACAGAGGTCAACCTGCACCAGAGGGACAGCACTTCCCCTTTCAGTGAGAGCAATAAACTGGAAGCAAGACAAAAGTATGCACCAAGAACATTTAATAATTAATTCATTTTGCTTGTGCTTTGTTTTAAATCTTCTGTTCCTTGCCAATTTAGCTGATATCCAAAGAGCTGACAATGAATTATAGTATCAGGCTAGTTAACCATGCTGGGCTAAGTGCCTGCCTTATTTACACCCCTGCAACCTCATTTGAATTTTTAATGGGGTTGAAGAGATTTAATGAGGCAGGTCTTAATCCATGCAGTCAGGGTCCAAACAGAAATCCCAGTCAGAGACTTGATTTCCAGCAAAAAATACTCTTCACAAGCAAAAGAAAAAAAGGCAGCTCCTGGTACTGTGACATAGCTCAGAAGTGTAAGAAGAATGTAAATGGGTCTTTTATAAAATTTATGTTAATGGCTATGAGTTCTGAAGTATTTTCTCAAAAAAAGGCAAGCCCATGCCTTCACTTCTGAAGTATGACACACAGCTTAGATGACTGTACAAGAAGAACAAGATGCAGGGGAAGAAGAGCTCTTCTCACTGAAATTAGTTAAGCTACAGCTTCCTTGGAAGAGTAAACTTGAGCACGCAGGTCACCAAAGAAGGGTAGGAACTGTTTAAACCCAGACACAAGTAGGTATTAAAATATCACTAGTATGCTAAGGTTAGAAAGCATACAGCTTCATACTGGCACTGTTCTGGAACAGCCTTTTACACAGCAGACAGAGCAAACTGCAGCCCACAGCCAAGGTTCAGCAGGGAGGTACCCCATGGCTGCAGGACACTGGATCTGCTGATCCCAGGGGCAGCACCAGCCTTGTTTCAGTATCACTGAGGGGTTTCTCCACAGCCAAATGCTGCATTAGGTGGGGACACGCCAGCAGACCAGGCAGAGTACTGGAAATGGCATCTGACACTGCCTTTCCAACCCCTCCACCCTAAAGACCAGGATTCTGCCAGCTGCAGGTTGAGAGCCAGCCTGACTAACGAGGAGCACTTCACATTCAAGAGCTACATGGCTCAGATCTCCTGCCTCTAGAGCAGCTGAGTTAAACTTGCCCATTTTCAGAGCTATTGACTGTTCCTGGCACCAGGTAGAGCATCTCCTGCTTTTATAAAGCTCTAAGCACCCTCCACATCCAGTAGCCTACGTGACAGATGAACCATGTAAGTGGCTCACCCCCAGCAACTGCAGCTTGAAGCCACCCTAGATGACTGAACAGGAACCAGCCTTAGGGCTTACACATTGTTGCAGAGCAGTTTGGGATTATTTTAGTGGGGTGGAAGGGATGCACACACACACAAAAAAATATCCTTTTTACCCAGGCTGTGATGGGCGAGACATCACCCTGGGCAGCAGACTAGTTCTGTACTAACTGCTGGTGTAGGATTAGCATGTCAGGATGGCATGACCTTCAAGGTCCTCATAGAAAGTGCATTACCCTGCCTTCTTCTTAGCCTCAAAGTATCCCTGGATCACATCCCATACAGAACAGCGACAGGAGCTGCTTGAGGAGCAGCCAAGGGGAGCCAGCTGCTGTTGCACTCTGTCCACCAGGTTTCAGCTAAAGACTGTAAGGATCTTGCAGGAGAGGGAACATGGCAGGCTGGTTGGCACATTGGAAAGTTACACCTGCCAATGCTTATGGAGGACAGCCATCTCTGCCCATACCATGGTGGATATTATGGCAAAGGAGTCCAGTCCAAGAGAACAGCAGTTTCTTTCAAAGAGCCGCTTTCCAAAATGTGTTGGAAGGCTTACACAGTGGTCCTGAGTAGGCAAGCTGAACTAAATTATACATTTGGAGCCTAGGAGCCCTACAGAGAAAGCTGCAGGATCTAGCTTGCTAGAAAAACAGAAATTCTGGGCATGGGAACAAAATATATAATTTTGTCTCCCAGACAAGTAAGCCTCATCCTCTGCTGTGTCCCATCCTCATATCCTATAATCCCTTTATAGGATTTCTATGGCTAGGAAGGGCAAGTAGAACCAGTCCCACCACAGAGTCCAGGTAGGAGAATATTTGTTACCCAGCTAATCTCTCCAGAGTCCACCATGAGGATAAGCTCATCTAGAGACATATTCAAAGCAACTCATGTTTGTCTGTGCAATTTGAATTTTAATATGGTCTTGCATCCAAGCCAGGTAGGTGAATATACTGATGCAATTAACTGCAGGCAGTTTGGCACAGATGGTCCCCAAGAAACAGAGCTAGCTGAACAGCAGGGGTTTGTATTTAATGATGAGCCAGGCCCACAGTGAGGCAAGTGAGCAAGCCCTACTGAAGGCAGCAGAGACCAGCTGAGCTCACTCAGCTCCTTCCATTTCTTCCACTGGTGAGGAGGTCACAGCCACCCTGTAGAGGCCCAAGATCCCTCTAATGAGGGAACCCAAGCGTATGCCTGCCACAGCAGCGATGTCTGACCTTGCATTCCACAAGAGCTTGAGCACCCTGGGCTGGAGCTCAGTACAGCTTCAAAGGAAAGCTCTCCCAAACATCTTGCATCTGGCAGCATCTAAAAATTCTGAGAGTAAGCACTGGGAACTGTAATTTTGGGGGAGTGGAAACCAAGCTTCCAAACGTCACTCCACCATGAGGATGCAGTACCCCAGTACCCCCAACTGCCATCACATGGAGAAAAATATAGAGAGCAGAGTCACAGCTCAAAAGCTTCCTTTTTGCTTAACTGGGACAGTAGCATCCTCAGGCAGAAAGCCTATCCCCAGGTGGTATTTGTCCCATTTTATGAGACCTGTTGGTGATCCCTAACACCAGAAAAAATTCTGGCTCACTGCAGTAAGGTCTGGGTTGATCAGAAGAGATTTAGACCACAAAAGCTGTGCCAGTTGTCAGAACCACACCAGAGAGCACCACATCCCTTGGAGGGCAGACACCTGCAGAGCCATATCCCAGAGCCAAGAAACTCACAGCTTTCTCCTTCAGTCATCATCATTTAGGGAAGCTGGTCCTAGCTACAGCCCACATTTGCCCCTAAAAGGAGCTCAGAGTTTACCCAAGAGCAGAGAAAAGAGGCCTGTGGTCATGCAAGAGAGCTTGGTAGGAACCCAAGAAAGTCACAGCAGTCCTGTATCAGAGCAGAAAGATGTTTTTCTAAATGCCTATGCAGAAAGTCTCATTAAATAGGGAGAAACCAATGCTCACTTGAAATGGAAATCCCTCTTATCTTCCTGTGCAGAAATCCAGGCTTCTAAAGGAGATCCCAGAGGGCTCAGAAACAGTTTAGCCTCCTGAATCCTACTGCTCTTGCAAAACACAGACCTTATTTCCCAGCCTGAAAGATCAGGTTGTCCCTCCACACCCATGCCCTTCTTCCCCTGCTGCCGCTCTCCCATCATCAGCACTACCTCCTTGTGTTGCCAGATACATGCAAGACTCATCCTGGCAAGGGACAAGCGCCATAGCTAGAGGTCCAGAGAACTCACAGCAGGCTTCAAAGCCAGCAGCAAGCCTGAGAGAGGGCAGGAGCTGCAGCACCTCACGCATGCAGTGGGGAGGGCTCCCAGCTTCTGCTGCCCTCTAAACTGAGCAGGAATGAGAGTTATTGCTTCACACAGAGAAAAAGATGCTGATTAGCTGCTGTCTATGGCACCCCACCTCTAATCAGAAGAAAAATACCATCTGGCATGCCACCCCTGGAGGGCTGCCAACCTTTGCAATAAAATACGAAGGCAAGAGAAGGTCAAGAAAAAGGAAGGGGAGCAAAACAGGCAGAAAGATTAATCCCTGCCAGGTGGTGTCAGTCCAGACACTGGAGTACAAAACTGGATGGATGAGCAAGCAGATAAGAGTTTAACTAGGAGAAAGAGCAAGAAGCAGAAGTAAAGCAATTCTCTGCAAGAAAATCATGGATGAGCTGAAAAAGACAGCAGATCTGAGCTGCAGACCCACTCCAGAGTAGGATCCACTTCACTTAAATCTCTCTTGACGGGTGTCTGCTCAGGTGGAGTTTACATCACTGGGTTCCACTTGTCTGAAGACAGACAGGGAGCAGAGACTCCATGACTGGCAGTGGACAAAAGCGGTTTAAGACAAGTGAGCCCAGGGTTGAGGCACAGCTGGAGAAGCCTTAGCAGGTAGCTTCAAGCTGGAAGGCCATCTCAAAGGGTATGCATTATTTGCCTCTCCCGCAGCATCACACAGGGAGTGCAAATAGGGCATCACTTGTTCTGGCAAGGTTTCAGCCAGCTGAACACTGAGGTAGCCATCTCATGCTGAACATCCTCCTGCATTGCATGTGGTGAGGATTTCAGCAACAGGGTGGCAAGGCCTCTCCAGTTGTCTGAACATGTTCCGTGAGTGTTACCTCTGCAGTGGATACACACACCAGCAGTTACAGGTGCAGAGTGAGACTCCACTGCAACAGCAACACCACTGCTGCTCCCTCTCCAAGGGAAAAACCTCATCCCTCCCACCACAGCCGCTTGAGTTTCAAGCGTCCTCCATGACAACCTTCACTGCTTGCTTCCTGCACCTCCTGGAAGGGGACAGGTTGTTCAACAATTTTATTAGCAACAATAACACATGGACATAGCTGCACAAACAGACAAAAATGGGGAGCTCAGTGTCAAGGCAAGTGAGGGGCCACTCCACATGAACCTGCCCGCCTCTTAGCCTTGGGATCAGTGGTACCTTCTGACTCCAGGCGGTCTAGCCCATAGGTCACAGCTGTACTGATCTTCCTCACAGGTGGAAGAGCTGTCCTCCTGACAGAAGATGCCATTGATGCTGGAGTTACCAGGACCATAGTTCTGCTGGATGGCTCCTCTGTCTGTCCAGGCTGGGTAGCAGACAACCCACCAGCAGCAGAAATAGCCTTCTCACTGGTGACCAGTACCCCATCTGTGAGATCTACACAAGACATGAAGCAGCAGCAGTTTGGCACAACGATATTTAAAACCCCACCATTTAAGAACAAACTCCTTAATGAAAACTTAACTCAGAGTGAAAGTTATTAAACTCTTCCCCCTTTCAAGATGTGAGAGTGGCTCTGCTGTAATAAAAACATCTCCTCTGGGACAGCCAGCACAGGAGGTTCCCCTTAATGAGAAGTCAGATAGGTTTTATTTTCATTGCTTTGAGGACTGCTGGTCACTACCCCATAGCAAGATCAGAGCACCAAGACGCTGGTAGAGATCTGAACCAGCCGAGAGATCTAATTGTTTATTGCAAAGATAAAAATTAGTTGAATTTATAATTAAATCCCAGAAGCAAATTAATTAGTGGAAACTGCCAGAAGAGCCTTCTCTCCCCTATAAAGGGACACTAATTTAAGAGATACAATGCAAATAGGTTTTTCTTTTGATGCCCTGAATTATAAGAACTACTAGAAAAGCTGCCCAGCAGCAGTTTCATTACAGTGGTACTTACTACTACAGAAATACACTCGATCTCAAAGCCAGCTTTGTGCTAAGGGAACCCTTGCTACACTCCTGTTACAGAGACAGGCTCCTACATGCACCTGCTGAGGTGACATCAAGCCAGTAGGCAGCAGCTGGAAAAACACAACTGCTTGAAGCACTTCTGTAGGAGCTCTATCAACCTGAGAACTCCCCCTTTCTTAACGGAGGTGAATATCAATACAGGCTCCTGCATGCAAAGGATTGCTGGAATCATGCAAGAGGGTCACACACACCACACAAGCTCCCCCCACCTTCCACTGCTCTCATGTTGCCCTCATGTTTATTCTTTGGACTCAACATCAGCAATCTGCAACTGCCTTTGGCTCCAGAAGAGCTCTCCCTCCATAAATAAAAAATGGCTTAAGTGTCTAAAGGTAAAAGTCAGCTTGCCACCCAAGCTAGGTGTGGGGATTTTTTTTTTTTTTGGAGGTGGTTTGTTTTTTAAAATCTGTACTCCATTATTTGGGGCAAAAAGCATATGCTGTTATATTTCAACATGGTGGACCTGACAGCATGGGCAGAAAGCAGTGGCAGCCCAGGGCTTGAGGCAGCATGTATACAGAAGGCTAGAAAAAGTCACTTAGACTGCAGATGCCATGTGTTGAAACTTCAGAACCCAAGTACATCCAAAACCAATATCAGTGCTATCTCATGTGGAAATCAACCTGCAGTCCCTGAAACAGAACCCTACCTTCTACACCTGGAGTATTTGCCACAGGGGAAGTACCAGTTGCCACCAGCACCTGGGTGGCACGAGGAGCAGTTGTCATCTGGGTGTCCTCCCCACTGTTTTCCTGCAGAAGGCTTGCAGCTCCTGTTCCCTGGGCAGCAGTAGGCATCAGTGTCACAACTGACAGAGCAGCATCAGCCTCCTGGGCAACTGTTGTCACCTCCTGAGTAGCACCTGCAGCAAGAACACGTGTCAGTACCAACTCACAGGACAACTGACAGCAACAGAAGGGAGTTCTGAAGGAATATAACTCCATGCATTAGCATTTCCAGAGCCACAGAGCAAGCAGCAGGTCCAGCCAAGTATCATCAGGGCAGCACAGCATAAAGGCAGATGTGAGAACATGCATATAACAGGAATGAAATGGCAAAATCAGTCCTCATTTTCTTAATTGCTCCTTTAGGGACACATGGATCCACCAGGGAGCACAGCACTGCAGGCCTGTGGTGTGAAATACCATTCAAAGCAAGTGAGGCTGCTAGAGCAGTGCTTTTAGTGACCAGCTCTCCCAGCTACATGACTTCAGCTTTGTAGAAGAGCTTATTTTTTGTTACACAAGACTTATTGATAGTGTTGTTTCCCCAACATCTGGGAAACAGCAGAGAGGGAACCTGCTGACAAGTCAAGTGCTTATAAATTAACCTAGAAATTAATCAGTCAGGTTTCAGCACCAGCATGCAATTAGCTTTTCTTCTTTAACAGCAGAAGCTAGATCTTTCAGGTGCAGCAAGGGGAAGTTGTCCTTTTACCTCTGTAGCCTAAGAGGGAAGATTAATGGTTCCCAGCAATTAAAACGAAGTCCTAAATCCCAGCTCATGTTCCTCATCCGCCTAGGCACATGTCATTGCCCAACACCTGACTAGACTTATCTTTAGCATTTCCCTCTTCTATATTTTAAACACTAAGTAGAAACTTTGTCAGTGGGATGAAGGTGTCAGCTCTGCAGGTAAATCCATCAGCCTGTGGCAGGCTGTCTAGGAAGAAGATTCCTGCCTGCTGGTAACAGAGCTGGCACAAACACTGAAGCTGTGGTAGGCTCTGACTGCCCACTCTAAGGTGGGGAGACAACATGAGGAGCTTTTCCTCCAGGCAGATCTTTTGATCTGACCATCCTTCTAAAGTCATGGAAAACATCAGTCACTCACAGCTTCTGGGACAGCTCACCTATTCCTGGATTCAGGAAGCATTTACAGTCATCCATTATCTCTGCACTGAGTGCAAGTGTCCATAGCTAGCAGTTGACAGTCAAGTAATCCAAGATGATAGTTCATTTAACCCCCCAGGGATTATTTTCCCCCTGCTATCTGAACACCAAAACTGAAGCCCCTGCATTGGTAGTACACTGCACATGCACAACTTCACTAAGTCAACAAAGCAAGTTTTTTTTAATTAGCAGCAAATCTCTGATTCTCTACAGAGACCTCCATACTCAAGTACACCCTTGAACCCCAGGCTCAGCTGCCACAGCCATTCCAGTCTCAGCTTTCCTGTTTGCTGCTACAGCCTCCCCCTCTCAGCCTGAGGAGCAGAAGAGGGAGCTCAACACAGTTGCTTTGTATAACAGTCAGAACAAGGTACCACCCGACAGACTGTGCTTGCCTGTATGCAGGGACATCGTGTACAGGAACAGCCAAGGCCAGGCAGCACTTTATGGATGTCAATTACCCATTTAGGCTGTTGCCCCCTCCACAAAGCTCCACAGGCTTCCCTAGGGGAAAGGGGTGTCCCGCCTCTATTGCGGGTATCAAGATCACACCTTTCTCCACTTTATCCCCCTGAAGGAAGCACAGATTTCCAAGCACATCCCTCCCAAGCCTACCCTTAGAGGCAAGTGTGTAACAAGCAAGTTTTACCTTTCCATGAGCTTTCCGGAGTCGCAGAGAGATCAGACTGTGCATCTGTCACCACAGCAGCCTCTGGCTGTGACGGTGGGATGCTTTTCCCCTCCTCTGCTGTGACTGCATTTACGTTTTCCAGTGAGCTGAGACCAGCCGTGCCTACACCCGTCATGTTCACAGTGATGGCATCACTGCCCTCTGTGGAAGCTGCTGGCAACTCCTCCCCTTCCACCAGGGCTGTGTAGTTGGTCTCCTCGGCAAGCCCAGGAGTTGGTGGAGGTGACGCTAGGGCTGGCAGCACTCTTGTCGCATCCTCTTCCTCACCCACACCTCCCTGTGTTGTCTGGGATGGTTCTGTTGTCCCCAGGTCCTCTGTCACCTCCTCATGAGATGTGCTTCCCCCTTGACTGATGTCCCCTAGTTTTGTGTCATCCCAATCAGGTGGCACAGTGTCCATAGGATGGCTGGTGACAGTGCCAGCTGTGGAAGGCAGCTCTCCTCCACTGACACCCATCCCTCCTTCCAGGTGGAGGGAGGCCTCAGTCACCACGAGGGGACGTTTTGGAGCCACAGATGCTCGCATAGCCAGGGACCTCAGAGGGCTCCCTGTGCGGGCTCTTGGTGTTCCCACCTCAGAGGTCACACCATGAGCCTGTGGAGTTGGGATGACAGGGTGGTCACTGGCTGTTTCCCAGCTGGGAGAGCTTGGGTACAGTGTGGGCTGGGGTGCAGCTGAGGGGTGTGAGCTGCTCTCTGCCTCCTCCTCCACTGCTGTCCCAGAAAGGGGTTTTGCTGAGAGAACAGCAGAGCTGGGCTCTACTTCAACACCACCCTCTGTCGTGGTCTCACTAACGTGGCCACCGACAGACTCCTCCTGTACAGCAGGGTTCAGTGTGGTCACAGCTGTGGTCAGCATGGCCTTGAACACATCACCCTCATCCAGCTCTGACTTCGTGGGGCCAAGCTCCTCCTCATCTGTGGCAGCCACTGCCACAGCAGAAGTGTGAGCATCCAGGCCCTGGCTGCCTGGCATAACATGGCTCGGGCTTACAGGCAGCGTTTCTCCTTCCACAGTGAAAGCTTCATTTAAGGGTGTCTTGGATGGTTTCGCTGACACTTCACATGGCTCTTCAGAGACAGCCTGCTCAGAAGGGCCCAGGTTATTTTTCAAGTTCAGCATGCCCGTCCTTTCATCTTCTACCCCATTTCCTACCCAGGGGCCATGCTGGACCTTTGTCATGTCCTTCTCTTCCAGTGGCTGAGATGCAAGGCATGGTGGACTGGAGGACAAGAGCAGAATGCTGCAGGTGACCACGCAGATATTAAATCCTATTGATCTACTCATAGCTGAGAAGAGATGTGCCCAGAAGTCTGTAAGCCTGACAAGTCCAGAGTGCAAGACCTAGAAAGGGAAAAAAGAACCAAGATTACTCATATCTATAACCATCTATTGACCCAAGGTCTTAAATAACTGGGTGACAAGTTCCAAGCATGCTAATCTATAGCCAGTTCCAGCAGACCCCTCCTACGTATCTGAAGCAATGGATCCCTCCATCTATTTTACTGTTCCTAAACTACCCAGTCTGAAGTCTCATGTTAGACAAAAAAAAAAAAATCAAATCTTGATCTGAAGTCCAAGACAGACCTTGCCACACTCTTACCCCAGTGCAGAGTGCTGTGTTCTACCCAGCAGACATCAAAATTGCAAGCATATGATGAGGTTCAACCTGTTTGTCCTCTACCAAGTCCAGGATTGAGGCTTGTCAGGGCCCGACTGAAGTTAGGAAAGCCCTGTTCTGTGCATTGACACAGAAAGACACCAAGGAACTTGCACAGAGAACAAGATGGGTCTATCAGGCACAACACAGGACCAGAGCCAAAACAGAAGGCTTCAGAGCTGCATTAGTGTCATGTCCTGTACGAGCTCCTTGGCCCCCTGGAGAAAGGCCACAGCCCAGACAGCAGCACTGCTGCATTAGCACAGAGTTTATGCTGCACTGCACCATGGAGGCACTTCCAGAAAGTTTCACGTGTATAATCATTGCGTGCTTCGAGAGTTTCCAAGAGAGCTCTGAACCAGTAGCCCAGCAGTGATCCAGCCAGCTGACAGCCTGCTCTTGGCAGGCTCTGCTGCCTCCATTAACACAGCTCAGGCTGCTGGACAGATGGAGGATCTCACAGCAGCAGCCACCTGCTCCAAGCCACCTTCCTTTGGCCAGGTACCTCCCAGCCCTGGGCTTGCTGCACCATCACTCATCAGCAGAGGACCACCCCATCCAAGGCCCCACTCATCACATGGAGGATAGCTGGTCACACAAGCCTCACACACACAAACACCCCTCCATCATACAGCAGATCTGGTAAAGTCCTCCTTCCAGTTCCAGGAGGCAGCTTGTCAACGGTGCGGTCAATTTACTGCAAGAAACCTCCAACCATCAACAGTTTCACTTGACTTGGCTGCTATGTTCTCAGTTTCACAAGTGAAGTGCTCTTACCTTTGAGCCACAGGACTAATGGATATTAGTAAGGAAAGAGGTTGGGGTTGTCAGGCCTCCAAAGAAGAGCACAGATCACCCTCTGCAGTCTTGCTCATGGGCACCAGGATGAGTACCCCAGCTTGCTAGACTCCTTATTTCCCTCCCAAACAGCACATAGATAAATACCACTTATGATTGTACACACAGAGTGCAGCAGCAAGCCACCTAGCACTGCTTCATTACACAAGGGTGCATCACCCCTCCACATCTTCTCATGCAGCCATCTGATGCTGTGCAAGAGGTGGGGAGAAGGGTCCCAGTAACACCACATTTGTGTTAGTCCATCTCACTCAAAGACCCCTCCATGTCCAGCTGCTCATGTATATTTGTCTCCTTTTGGAAAGCATTATTGTATGTGTCCAGTCAACTAAACACAATCAAAAGCTTATAATATATCTGGTCTGGTCACACACAGCTATGTGTATTCCCGTTGTAAAACACACCTTTTATTCCACACAAGGAGAGAGAAAGACTTCTCTAGCTGAAGACCCTTATGATCTGCAGGGCTGTCCGTAGCACGGAAAACAACCTCAGCATTTCCAGCTTAGAGAGACACAGACCAGAGTCAGCTACCACGGGCTCCACTACCCGATTGAGCCTTCAGGGCACACTGAGTCACTTTTTCCACTCTCCCAGCAGCCCTGGCCCTCAGCAGTTTGAGCTGTTGGAACAAGTCCCTGTCACAGGCCACACGTGCACCAGGTGCTCAGGGACAAACAGAAGCCACCAAGGAACTGTTCACCAGCAACAGCATAGACACTTTCCCCTTTATTTTTAGCATCTTCTTTCTCTGGAGGATGGGTGGCAACACATCTCTCTCTGCCCCCACCAAAAGAAAAAAAAAAATAGTTGAAAACTGACAGTATCCAGGCTAATCCTTTATGCACTTTCATAATTAAAAAGCACTAAGAGTACATTATGCAAGTTAAATTGATAGTACCCAATGACATGCACCTGCCTTGCTGTGCTGATGAATATAAATCATGTTCACCTCACACCCCTTCAGCAAGTGCCAGTTAAGATCAAACATATTGAAACACCAAGAGGTTTTGGTTTGTTTGCCTTTTTTTTTAATAAGAACAGTTTGGATCTAAATACAGCTTCTCTAGAAGTCAGGAGGGTTGTTTTTTTTAGGCTATGTAAGTAGTTTTAGCAGTGGTTAAACCTAAACAGAACTCCAGCTGCACTTGAAAGACAGCCATAGCATTGCTCTTGCAGTCATATACATTATGCATATGCATATACATTTGTAGGTTTTTAGCTCTAGGTTCTCAAATAGCCTAAGACAGTCAAGAGCCAGTTAGCAGAAGTACTGAAAAATTAATCTGTCTTCCCCAACAAGCTTACTCCATCTTTACTAGCATCAGGAGTGTCAGTGAATAAGAGAGAAAGCTGCTCCACAGAAGGCTGGCTTTTAGAGATCCATCCATTAAAATGTAAAAACATAAGTATTAAGAGCCTTTCCTCCTTTTGGGTAGTAGGTAAGATGTCAGTACCAGCCTGACACAAGAGTTCTGGGGGGCACTTGGGCAGCCTCACACTGCTATTTCCCCAAGTCTGAGAAGCACTTTTGACTGCAGTTATAGATTTGTAAAGGGTGAAAATAGTGTTGGGAGAGTTGTTTGCTCTCCCAAATCCACAGTGACTAGATCTAAGCTAACCTACACTTCTACACTCAACGAAAGCTGGAGACACTGGCACGGAGCTTGCTGCAGGATAACGGCCCAAGTTCACACTTCAAAGAAGATTAATCAGAGCTTAAGATCTACTTAGCTTTAAGAAGAGGCTGGATTAGACAGTGTATGAACAGCAGTGACCTGGCTATCTTCTTAAGCAGAGTTTGACACCTTGCTGTAGCACTTCCACTTAACACAAGAGCGATCCAGGTTTTAGCAGGTAGCTGGCTGCAGAGCTGTTTGTTACTCAAGTGGCATCAGGCTGTACTTTCATTCTCCCCATCTGGCTATTTTTATAGTCAGTCTGCTCCACAGCCTCAGCCAAGCAATACAAGCAAGCTGGAGCATGCTGCTCTGACCAAGCACCTCCACAGTAAGCTTAAGCTTTTCTGTTACTAGCTTGAAGCTGTAGAATAACTCAGTATTTCGTGCTGCAGGGACCCCTTGCCCCCAGATTTCACCTGGCATTCTCCAAGCCGAAGCCCTGGAGCACTGTTCAGGGTGGAAAACTAATCCTTGCTTCAAATAGGAAGCACACACAGAGGGCAAGAGGCAACACCAGCTACTTCCCCTGCACTTAATAACAACACATCCCAAGAGATGCAGTTCCCCTGGCCGCAGGGGCAGCTCAACTGCAGGCAGCCAAGGAGCTTTAATTTTTTTTTTTCTGTGTTAAAGATAAGTTTTCTTTTAACACCTGGTAGGCTGGAAAGAGGCACAAAAGAATTCTAGACTGAAAATAGGTTCCAAACCCAGGAATCTCCAGAAGCTGCTCATCAGAATAAGAACCATCTACTACTGTGGACAAGTCACTAAGCTGAGGGACAATAAAGACAAATTGGTCACCAGCCAAAGCTGTCTTGCAGACTCAGTTGGATCTT
Source organism: Tringa tobata (assembly GCA_033628505.1). NCBI lineage: Eukaryota > Metazoa > Chordata > Aves > Charadriiformes > Scolopacidae > Tringa > Tringa tobata. Next base: position 6,024,245 of record JAHREE010000173.1, on the reverse strand, counting down.
TCTGAACCAGGCTGCTTCCTTGCTCCACACAATTAGCAATAGCTATTAAACCATTAACCCCCTCTGTGAATTTTAGAGACCTGTTTGAAGTGAGTCGGCTCAGAATGAACCCCAGCTTGTTATGGTCACTCCAACTGGGCAGGCTTGAAGGGGACAAGCCCAGAGCAGACCAGATTTCTCCTGTTCAATAGCTGTTCCTTACACAGATGGACATTTGGGGATACATACTGAAGAGGATGAAACCCTCCCCTCAGTCCCAGTTGTACACAGCTACTCCCTAGGATGGCTTTTTAGAGTTTCACCCCGCCAGTTTACATAGAGAAAACTCCCAAGAATCCCCTTTGCTGTTATTTTCTGCCTTTGGCAAGTTCTGGCTGTGTTTCCCTGAATTGTTGAAACGGAAAAAAAAAAGCCATCAAGCTTTTAACTTACTTGAATAAATAACCCTGTTCTAAGAATCCCTCTCCCACACTGAGAGGACACTTGTCCTCTGAAGCTGAAGTGGCTGCATGCATCAT
>JAHREE010000173.1:5996282-6019088 GCA_033628505.1 Tringa tobata | reverse complement strand
GCATGGGACTCGTGTCCCATTCCCAGCTCTAACTTGTCAGATGACTTTCAAAACCGTACTTCGCCGCTCCCTGCCTTCGTTTCCCCTTCTCTAAAATGGAAATAACACCACCTTATTTTTGTCAGAGATTCCTGTATGATCTGTATATTATTATAACAGCAAACTCTCTTGTTTAAACTAATAATACAATACAGTGGATTTCTTTAAAAGGTGATATTCCTGTTGCAGCCTTATTGCACAAACCAAAAAAGTACAAATAACTTGTCCTAATTAAGAGACATTAAAAATTTACATGAAGGCACATTTTGTATGTATAAATTGAACTAAAAAATCACTGTCCTGACATCAGAATACTGCATCTTACGATGCTACGCCTGGCATCGGAGATGAGATGGTATCAGCTATCCTAAGTATGTCAGGACGTGCCACAGAAGATAAAGGCAATTTTAAAATAGTTACCATTAATTTCGCTGCTGAATGACTTTCCCAGATTGAATATTGGGGACATCCAGCACATAAATCAGTGCACGTCTCCATCACACAATTCACATCAGCTGATAGACTCTGGTTTAAGGGGACCTGCTCTTCCCATTAAACAGCAGTCATTGGAATGGAGCAGCCATGAGTCTAAATCAGGATGCTGGTCTAAACTGAGAACAGCATCCCCCGTCACGGAGAGGGAATTAGTTTTAAAACAAGTCCACTTTGAAAAAGGTATCAGGACGTTTATGGCAAATCAATTATTTCAAATGTAATCGTCTTAGAGATGAACAGATTTCTTTTTTCCTCCAACTGCAAATCTGATAAATGCCATCTGCAATTAAAACTCAATCAAAAGAATCAACTTGGATTCCTTTCTTCCCTGTTCCTCAGCACTGGCACCAACAGAAAAGCTGCGCAAAGCCAAGTGATGCCAGTGCAGCCCACTCCTGGCTGTGATTTATAGTAATTAGTCCTACAAGGAGGCACAGGATCCAGCTTCTGCTTTCACAGCTCTCGTGATTCTGCAGTGCTCACAGAGCAGGAAAGCCGTAAAAACTTATTTTTGTCACTAAAGTCAGCAGATGTGACTTGGAGAGCTCGCCGCGACCAGATCTGCTGAGTAGGAAAGTGCCATTTTTACACAGTCACTTTTCAGAGTAGAACCAGACTTTTGCTTCCTGGTCCAAGGTCACGGGATTCACTCGCAGTTGCTCTGGGAATACAGCCCAGGAGGACCAACGCTCACCTCCATAACTAAATCACGGTGCAGCCCTCACTCTTCTTCATATCCTTTAACAAAATCAACGCAGCAAATATCAAAGTACACCCCACATTACAATTTTCCCAGAAACGAAGTGCTGAGGAAGCCATCCCCATGCATATCGGAGTCCCAGCTAAAACGTGAACCATCTGTCAATTCCCCGTAGCGCCTGGATATTTTTTCCCCCCGTCCTACATACTCCACTACAAAATTAGGCTGACAATAAAAAAAGCATTTGACACACCACCCCAAAGCAAGCTAACCCTAAGCACTGTTCTGACATTAAACCCTCAGCTTCTTGAACATCTTAAATAGAGTTGTCAGATAATACCCAGCGGGACTTTGAAAACTTCAGTTTTCTTTTGCTTCTCGAAACTTGAGGGTAAACCAAATCCCTGAATCCACAGGTTTTCAAGAAGTGCAGTTTCAGTCCTGCCACTCCATCACTGACAGTAGAACACTTTATTACTAATGCAGAGGGGCTGAAAGCCCCCAAGCACAGGGACGAATGGGGTCTTTGCCATGGGTAACACACGGTATCAGGACACCTGGGTGGGAGATGGATGGTGTCTTAGTGTGAAACAGTGATGCTCTCCATCTAGGCACCACCAGTATTTTCATTATGCCACTTTGGGGTGATTTTTAGGGCAGTACAGACAACTTTTTGGATAGTTATGAGCAAAGAAATACACAATTTTGTGTTGCAAATATTCAAATCTATTAATCAATCAATCAATCCTACAGCAAGAACCAGGTCCAGCTGCTAACAGAACCCCAAGCAGCAGAAACGCTATGGGCTTTCTTCCTCTTTCTCATTCTAGAGAGGTGGTAAGTGGATCCCCTTGAATGTGTGTGCTGGGAAAAGCTGAGGAGACACTGTGAGCTCCAGAAGCTGCAACAGATCTTTGAGCAATTGCTCTTTTATTATGTCTAAAGCTGGCCCTAAGTATGCAACTATTTGATTCTGTGAGGAAAAAAAAAGGGTAGGTTAGCCTCTATATAGGGATTAAGGAGGCTTAACAGCGAGTGCACAGCCAAAGCCATCCAATGCAGGGACACAAAAGACTGACTGTTTATTTTATGACCAAGGGAAAAAAAAAAAAAAGAAAAAAAAAAAAAGCTTTGCTGTTGAAATATGCATAGGGTTCAGCTGAAATCTGAGCCTCTGCAGGGGTCCAGACAGGCATTTCGGCATTAAAGGGAACAGAATATTAGCTGGGCACGCCGCCTCCTTGCCGTAGCCAGCCGGGCCCGCAGTGTTTATGCTGCAGGACACATTCTTTTATGTTTCCAATGTTTGCAAGGGCACCGCGGGGATTAATTCAAGGGAGAGCTGCCGTATTTCAAGACTCGTACAGAAAAGTCATTTTCTTTATGAAAAACGTTCCCTTTTAACCCTCCGGGATAGTTCCGTAGCTGCCACCTCGAGGCACCGGCATCGCTCTCACCACCGCTCCTTGCAGGCGAGTGCACGGGGACAATAACGCGACCGCACGAGGTTTGAAAAGACTTTTTGCTGCCAGTGGCTTGAATACCAACAGGATCTTGAATTTAAAAAAAAAAAAAAAAAAGAAAAAAGGAAAGAAAGAAAAGGACTGCATTAGCCAAAAGGAAATGGCCTACAAATTTGATATCAATCGGAGAGTTTTCACTGGTTTCAAGGGGCTACTGTTAATGCCTTGTATTTTTATAAACTTATGCAACCTCTTCCTTGCTTGTCAGAGGATACTGCCTCTTCCAAGAGTTGCAGGAACTGCCTGCATTCAGAGGATCATTTTTAATTGTGTTAGGAAGGTCCCGCTTTTTACTCCCCTCTACCTTCTTCTTACTAGTTGGCTTAATTGTCCCGCCATCTCCTTAGACTGTGAATGATTATCTTCATTTATATTGTTATCTTGAGTGTATTTAGAGTCTGATTCTTACGGGTGAGCATCACCATCTGTTTCTTCAACAGCTACATCTTTGGGAGAGCGCGAGCGCTTTCCACATTATACAAGCAGCTTCCTTGATTAAACCAGCCCGACGTGGATGGATTTTGTTATGAAACCCTGGCACATTTCTAAGTCTCTGGCTTCTGTTATCAATAACTGCTCGGCTCTGGAAAGACCATCCATTAAATTAAGCCACTTTTAAGCTGCAGCTTGCATTTCAGAACTCGTGTTAACTGTGATTGATCAGTGTAATTTAAGACAAGATTTCCAGTGGACTATAAAGGCGGTGATGTAATTAGCAGTAAACTCTGATCTTTGCTAACCCAGCGATAATACGTTGAGGAGGAAGCGAGGGGCTATGGGCTATTTCAAGTAAGGCCCATGATTTTTGTAAAACATATCTAAGTCATTATTTTTACACAAAACACTGAATTTAAAACATAAGTATAGTGTTAGAAACAGCAGAGTAAGAGATCATGAACAGGTGAGATGAAACAGGTGACGGAAACTTCATGCTTAGACTTTAAATTAACCACATATTATCTAATCTTTTACTCCAATTTTTAGACTTGTATTTCAAGAGCAACAATATTATATTATGCCTTTATAAGACCCCTATCACAGAGATACTCAGGCCATTTTACAGAATTTAAAAGAATAAAAATTCACACATCAGCGAGATGATATTCTCACCAGGCACAGTAACCATGCGGCTTTCCTCCTGCTGTCCTTGAAAGAGCCAGCAATGGCAGACAGCACTCCAGGTAGGAAATTGGTGAATTTCTGGGATCGTTTCCTCAACAGAAAGCCCAAACAGACAAAAGCATCTTGAATATAATTCCCAGCGCACTCAGGTGTAATTCTAACCAAGCGCTTATTCTTGGTACACTGGGGTACTGCTCAAACACAGCACAGTTAGGGCTCTGTTGTGAGAATGACATTTAAACATATTTTTGGCATCGTTGTTTTCATATGCTTTAAAGTTCAGCTGCATTTCCATATTCTGGAAGGGCGTAAAATAGTGACCTTCAAAATATCATTTAAAATCCACTAAAAACATAAACCCACACAAAATTATATGGCAGTTTGAACTCTGTATCACAGCATTTAACTGCTACAGGCTTTTGTTTGTTTATTTTTTTCATGTGTCAGGCATCCTCCGCTGCTGCCTTGGCGATGATTCCTCCTCCTCCAGAACCTGCTGGTCCCATTGCTGTTTCTGCATCTCGTGTCACCACCACAGCCTTGTTCTTGCTCCTCAGTTTTCCTCTACAAGGAGAGGCAGCTGACGGCAGGAAGCTGGCGATGGGTGGCATGAAGAGTGCCTGGGCTCATATTGAGTTGTGGGATAGTATCTGAAGGGGCTTTATAGGGGATGTAAGGGCTTTGTGAGGAGTCTCCCCTAAATTTGTCACTGTGGAGTTCCCCTTCTTCACACCTTTCTTGCACTCCCTCTGCACTGCCTGGGTTCCTCACATATTTTCCAGAGATACAGAGCCCTTCCAGGATGCCCCATCTGCTTCAGCTCCTCCTGTCTGCACTCCTGCTCCTCCAGCTCCGCACAGACATGGACCTCCTCTTCTCAGCTCTTGACCCTGCTTTGTGACCCGGGTGAATTTAGGAAGACCAGAAGGGAGGGGAGGGAGGCAACAAGGATGTGACAGAAGCAGACGAGAAAGCAGTTATGTAGAGCCACTTGTCCCAACGTTGGGCTAGTGCAGAGGTTTGCTCAGGCAACTGAGCAGATGGTAGCAATGACAGCTTTTGGTGTCTCACGTCACTCCCACTCGTCGTCCGACTCCCACACACCTCCACCTTCACAGATCATAAATAGAAAGTGTGGATGTGGGACAAACAGCGCCGCTGCAGAGCACGTGAAAAGCACAGCACCTACAAACTGCTATAGGGAGGCTGGAGCTCATGGAGCTATTAGCACCCTTGTCCTCCTGCACATACACACCTCAGGCTCAGGCAGTGAGCAAATGTCTAGACCCAGCTCACCAGTTAATAGCTCTTCCAATATTTATCTTACTTTCCTGAAGAAGAAATGGGTCCCGCGAACTCAGCTGCTATAAATACCTTGTGACAGATCTTTTGGGGACACGATCAGGACCACAGTTACACTCCTGGGCATGCATAACAAATGCCTGAAGAGGAGGTGATTCTCCAGCTGTGGTTACCGTGGGGGAAAGGAGAAGAGGAAGATTGGCAGGGGAAAGGAGGTGGATGTTGGGAGAGGGATAAGCGTTACCTTAGCAATTTCTTTCTCAAGTGATCCCAAATTTTCATTACACCAGCCAACATCTGCTATAAACTGCCTTTTCCAAGCTAGGGGATCAGGTCACAGGGAGACACATATCACAAACAATGTTGATTAGAACACCTTTTCTTGATTAAGCTCTTACTATTAATAAAGTCCAGCTGTTATTATTAATAGTAGATAACTGATCACACATTTCGCCCATGCACACATGCTCCCTCAGTTTTCCAGCTGGAGCAACAGTTGGAAGGCCAACCCCTGCTATTTACCCAGAAACAGAGGCTCGTACCAATGCGCCAATGGCTTCTAGGTGGGTGTTCACAAGGTCCTTCAAAGGGTGTATGAATAATCCTCTTGTCTCTGTCAGCAGAGTGAAGCCACCGCCTTTGTGGACGCAGTCAAACAACCCATTGCTGATGCTGGGGGCCTTGCACAGATGCATCAAACTCTTGGCACCCTGAGTTTATTAGTGGCAGATTCAGCAGAGCTGCTAGCCCCTGGGGCTTATTCATTCTTGGGAGGCTTTCACGTGCTGCCTTTTGGCATGTACTTTTCCTCTCTTTGGTCTGTTTTTGGATAACTGTCTCCCCATCCACAGCCTGAGGTACCTACAGAACCCATTCCCACAAACTCTTGCTGAAGTGCTTTCGTGACTCAGATATTACAGACCAGAAATGTCAATACCATCTAACCAATACCATCTAACATCTATTTCAGATGCTTTGAATAACTTACTTGTAAACAAGTGGTGACTGACCTCACCTCTGCGTTTACCTTTAATGCAGAGATGAAGATTGTTTAGAAAAACTTCACATTTCCTAACCTTGTAGGGCTTAAAACCTCAGCACTGAGTCAAAGTCTTTTATTGTAACACATGGGGACACACACGCTTGCATAAAAACAGCTTTTTCTTTGCTCCAGAACTGAGTAAGATCTTGGTTTTGACAGCCTGGTACTTTGTAAAGCTTTGAGATAATAGAGCATCCTCACAAACTTTGCATAAAGTGTCTTGTGGTGTGGTTTTGTGATTTTGAAAGTCCAAACAGCAATAAATTCCCCCTTTCCCAAAACAGCTAGATGAAGGCAAAACCCAGCTGTATCGGCCCAATGATACATTTTCATGAAAATGGCTAAAACTGAACTAGTTCAAATTAGATTTTTAACACTCGCATCCTACCAGTTGACTCCAACCATAGCTGATCTTCTACCACTCTGATCACCAGACACAGGCGACATGGTCTTACCAGTTACCACATGGTAAACCAGAAAGCATGAGTGTCCTTGGTGGAGTTTATTTATTATTCCTATCCTCGCTGTTATTTGCAAACTCCTATCTTCACTCCTAACCACCACTCTCTTGGACCAGTGAGGCTTTTTTGTCCACCACCACCCCCCCCCCCAAGACATTTTATATGTGTTTGAGAGGAGGGATACTGGGGTACCTACCTACTTAGCCTCATGGTAAATGGCTGTCGCGTTACACATCACGGCAGGCAGAGCACCGCAGGGCCCACGGTGGGTTTAAGCTTTCACAAGGGCTTTGGGAATGTCCTGGTTTGAGGTAAAACAGAAGCAACTTTCTTTTCAGTAATTTTACTTTGAAGTTTCTTCTGATTGACTGAACTTCCTGAAATTAACTGCATATTGTTCAGACACTGTTCGCTCCCAGAGTGACAAGAGACCTGAGAGAGAGAGGCTCTTGCTTACACTTACTGCTATAACCACCAAGGTCAGCTCACTTTGTTATTTGCCGCCTTGGAAGCAGAAAACCTGTGTGGAGGAGGGGACAAGAGACGTGACCCAAAACTGACCAGCGAGGCATTCCATCCCATCTGCATCATGCTCGGTATAAAAGCTGAGGAATCAAAGGGTCAGTCTCTTCCTTCAATGGCTGGTGTCCAAGGTGTCTGTTTGTCCTGCCTTTGATCCCCATCCATGTGTTCCTGAATCCAGTTCCTGTCCATTGCTAAGTCCAGTCTGGGACCTTCCCAGTGCCTGCTGGCCACATGATCCTCATCCTCAGACCTCGATATGGTTTTGTGGATATTGTGTATATTTCATTATTTCCTTTTTATTATTTTATTAATATTTTCATTAAAGTAATTCCGTTTTCTTTTAAACTCCTAAGTCTCTTTCTCTCCCTCCTCTCGCTGAAGGGAGATGCCCTCTCTGCGGGGAGAGAGGTCAGACAGCATCCCTCGTTCCTCTCCGTGGCCACTCTGGCCCAAACCACGACCGGGAGGACACAAGAGATGGTTCGACGCCTGGTCGGATGGCGCAGACAGGCCATGCCTGGCCCCTCACAAACCAGCCGTGCCGTTAGTTAACGCCATTCCTACAGCACAGGCCCTTCAGCGTGACTTTACCCCTGACCAGCTCTCGGTGCCATTTCGCTCAGGCAGGAGCAGCCCCAACGCCGGGTCTCCTCACGGGGGCCGGGGCCGCCCTCACACCCGGCCCGCCCCGCCTGCGCCTCAGGGGCCTCGCCCCGCCCTTCTTCCTCATAGAGGTCCATCCTGCCGCCGGGGCGAAGCGGAGGGAAAGCCGCGCCGCCCGGAGCACGCCGCCACCAAGAGGCGCTCCCTGTACCTTCTAATCGCTGCAGAACGGGTGGCGAGCGGCGGCGGGGCGCGGGGAGGGCGGGAGATCGGCGACGGTGCGGACAGGCGCCGCGGGCAGCCCGGCGCGCCTGGGAGGGAGAAAGGCCCCGCTGCGCCGCGCCGGGGAGGAAGAAGGCCCCTCCGCGCCGGGGAGGGAGGGAAGGCGGAAGGAAGGCAGGAAGGCAGGCTCCGTAGCTCAGCCGCCGCCGAGGCGAAGGGAGGTCGCGATGCCGCTGTACGAGGGGCTGGGCAGCGGCGGGGAGAAGACCGCCGTGGTGATAGACCTGGGCGAGGCCTTCACCAAGTGAGTGGCGCCGCGATCAACACCTCCCTCCCCCCTTGCCCTCTTTCTGTCGCGACAGGCTTCTCTCCCTGGAGGCAGTGTCGCGGCTGCGGGGCTGGGCTGGCCTGTTGTCGGGATAAATAATTGTGTGGGGGGTTTTTCCGCCCTCGCATCCCAGTTCTGTGGTGATCTGCGTTGTACGAAGCCGATAGTAACAGCCTTATTTTGTTAATTTAGTGTTTTGAGTAAAAAGAAGGCGTAAGTAGGGGCGGAAGAATTGCGCAGTATTTAGTTATTTATGTCGTGGGGCAAAAACGTAGCGGTGCCTCAAGCCCGCCCCGTGTCCAAACACCACATTGTGTTGGAAACCCCCATTCCCCACCACCATTGCTTTCCCCTCCCAGGTACGCACAGCCCTGGCAGACAAGGGGCAATTTAAGCACTTCAGCCCTATGCCTTGGGTTAAAATACTCTGGAAATGCTCCCTGGGTTTTAGTGGCCAATTTGGAGAGGCAGCTCTTAGACAGAAAAGATTATATTTCAGGAAAAGCAGCTCTTCAGATGCATTCCACTCTTTTTAGGCTAGGCCACATCTGTGGTGGTCTCTGTGTGGATGCATTTACCTGTTTGGAGCCCTGAGGATGTCTCTGCTCCTCTAGAGAGTTGTTGGGTTTGTATTTGTATTTTTATGAAACTTGGATTTGCGTTAAGTTAAACTTTTTTTTTTTTTTTTTTTTCCAAGTGACTGTGTAGTCCTGGAGTAATAACCAGTCACGTTGAAGCAGTAATGCTTTAAATCACCCTGGATGCTTGTGAAGGGAATGCATTTCAAAGCATTAAATGACATGGAAATAGGAAAAAGATGTCAGTGGAATGGTGCTAGTCAGTAGTGAAATAGGCTACAGGAGCTGCATGGTTATGGTCATGAAGTCTTTGTCTTTTGCTTCTTCTAAAGAAACGTCATAGAAAATAGGATCTAAAGAGGACACGGTAACTTAATCTCACCTGGTTTTAGTGAGAACTTCAGTGAAAACTGTGGGCCCACGTGGAGGACACAGGAAGGTATTTCTTTGGGAATGTAACAGGCTGTAAGGAAGGTGGCAGGTGGATGTCTGTGAACAGAAAACTTTTCTCAGTGGAAAGCAGGAGGCACATTAGAGTCAACCGTTACAGACCTTTACAGAAGTGAAAAAAAACTTGTTTTGTTTAATGCAGCTGAGAGGGAGTCAATCAAAAGATACAAAATCTTTCTCATTAAAAACAGCTAGATAGAAAAGCTATACGTAAATCGCCTCTTTGCAGTCACTGAAACACCCCAATTGATTACTCTTTGATGATTCCTAGGCCCAGTATGTTAAATAATGACAAATTACAAGGTTTTCAATGTTGTCTTTTAGGTGTGGTTTTGCAGGAGAAACGGGACCAAGATGCATTATTCCTAGTGAAATAAAGAAACCCGATATCACAAAGGTAAGCTGTTTTACCTTTACAATGTTTGGTGTGTTATGATGTGGAAAGAATTTGCAGATACATTTTTCTGTCCACCGTAAGGTATTTTTCATTATCTTATAACTGCTGCTATTAACAGGTTGTAGCTAGGTACAAGTAAGTGTGATAACAACACTCATGTTAATTGTGTTAATTGGTACTCATCACCCAAACAGCTTATGTCTGGGACACTTATTGAGAAATTTCTTTGCCTAGCTGTGGGTTGTCTTTTTTCCCAGTAGAGAATGGCAGCTTTGGAGATAAGACAGCAGTACAAAAAATTAGTATTAATATACTCCAGAGTTTAGTTATAGGGTGAGTTTATGAGATGCATTGTTAAGGACGTAGAGCAAATCATGCAAGCGTGGATATTTCTGTATGTATGTCTGATTATTTATGTTCAGATATATATATATATATGTGATAATATATTCTATCACAGAACGATACGGGGTTGGAAGGGACCTCTGGAGATCATCTAGTCCAACCCCCCTGCCAAAGGAGGTCCACCCAGAGCAGGTTGCACAGGAATATATCATATATATATATATATATATAAATAAATAATCACTGTGTATTATTTAAGCTGACTGTGGATATTCTTACCTTACAGCCCATCAAAGTTGTTCAGTATAATATTAATACGGAAGAGCTATATTCGTATCTGAAGGAATTTATCCATATGCTGTATTTCAGGTAAGAGATACTTGGATGTTAGTTATTCAGATCTTCTGCAGCTCTTTTCCACGTACATCGGGAGGTGTTAGAAGTGTGACTGGAGGCTGCTCTTTAGTTGAGTGAGAAAACGGAAACAAGATATTGCAGGGGGCTGCCTGGCTCTGTTCTTGCAGGAGAAATTCTCCTGCTGAGATTCAGGTTATATTGCAAAGAGTTCGTGTCCTGCAGCATCAGTTGCTCTTTAGAAATAGAAAGTATTTGGTGAGTTGCTTTTTAACTCATAAAGGACTCGACAGGGGAAAGTCATTGCCTAAGGAGTTGCACTGATTTTAGTGGGGCTGAAGCTCATCTTCTCTCCACATGACAGTGGTTTGGAAGGAGGAATCTTAACCTGTGGAATATTTTTACCTCACTAACACATCTTTTTATTGTATTTTCAGTACCATTAGTGAATAATGAAATTGGACTTCAGTCTTTTCTCTTTACTTCCAATCCTTATTTTTACGTGGTAAAAATCATCACTTGATATAGGGAAACAAATCCTTAATTTCTCTGCCTCAGATCTTCTGGTGTGGTTTGTTTTTTTTTTTCCATGTCCTTGATCATTGCTTTGTAATTGAACTCAGGACAATTCCATTCTCTTCCACTGAAGTCAGGACGTTTTTATTCTTCCTCTTTTATGGACACACTGTATGACACTGGACAAGCCATTGAGCAACCTGCTCTGGTGGGAGGTGTCCCTGTCCATGGCAGGGGGGTTGGAACTCCATGATCTTTAAGGTCCCTTCCAACTCTAACCATTCTATGATTAATGACTATTTTGTGTGCCTAGTTTTGTATTTCTTTGTATTGATTTAGAAATGTGTAACAGATACTCAGAACTACAGTCTGCTGACAGATAGCCCTGTAACTTGTTTTCTGTAACTCGGTTTCCTAACTTTCTTTTAGGAAAGTGTTGAGTTTTTTTTTTTAAAAAAAAAGGGAAAAAAGACTACTGGATCTGCTATAGAAAATGCTATCTGCATGCAATTTTTTAGGATTTTTGAGGAGAATGGAATATGAAAATAAGGCAGGGTCTCATAATGCGTGCTTAAACTTGTTTTACACGTCTTGCCTTTCTTAGACATCTGCTGGTGAATCCCAGAGACCGCCGTGTTGTGATCATAGAATCTGTCTTGTGCCCTTCACACTTCAGGGACACGCTCACAAGGGTCCTTTTCAAACATTTTGAGGTATGTGTTTTATGTAACTACTGTATGTGCTCAGCGCAGTGCCCAGGGAAGTGGTTGAGGCACCATCCTTGGAGGTGTTCAAAAGAGGGGTTGACATGGAGCTGGGGGACATGGTTTAGTGATGTTTTTTTTGTCAGAGTTAGGTTGATGGTTGGACTAGATCTTGAAGGTCCTTTCCAACCTAGATGATTCTATGATTCTATGAAGATGAAAGCAAGCTGATGGTCGTCTGGGGAGGACCATCAGAGATTGGGCTAAAGGCTGTTTTTCTTCCATTCTGATTCTTCATGAGGCCACAAAACAGGAGCTGTTAACAAGGATCCAAAAGATTTCTCTGGCTTCTACAAAAATAGAGCTCATGTCGCATAGTTCCAGACAGATCCCATAATCCCCATTGAGCACTGCCTGAAGCCAGAATTTATATTTGAACACTTTTTAGTGCTCTGTCAGCAAATCTCATGACTTCTACCCAAGTCAATATCTTTGCTTAGCACGTGATCTAACCTCTGGCTGTGCTCATTTAGATACAAGCTTACCCGAAATTTATTACCTTCTCTGCTTAATCAGTCTTTTTGAAGAAAAGCCTGAATTTAATTCTTGCTTAGTTCTTATGTAAAATGTTTTGGAAGGTGAATCCTTGCTTCTTCAATCCAGATAGAACAAAGGTTAAGGTTCTTCTGTAAAAAGTGGTGGAACTAGTCTGTCTGCAGTACTTTACTGTGCTTCCACAACATAGTTTACCAACTAATCTTAAATTTCCACGTAATTCTTTCCTACTGTCAATAAAATTTTCTGATGACTTGAATCTTCTGAAAGATTTGAGTGATTTGGGTTGGTTGTTTGTTTTTTTTCCTAATCCCTGTACAGGAAAAAAAATATTTCTCAGATAAAGCATTCCCATGCCAAATTGGTTGACAAAAATGACTCGTGACTTGGCAAGTTGTATTTTGATGGTGAGATTTTGTAACTTGTTAAGAAGCCAGCTCATACTGATGTGAGGTTAATTGTCTCTGGCTTCTGTTTCCATTTGGTGCAAAGAATAAAGAGTGGCATATTAATACAAGGTCACTATTATCACTTGTGTCTCTGGGCTGAGTATCAGAAATGTTGCCCTTAAATGCAAGGTTTATTGAAGTTGCTCATTTAATTCATGCCTTGAGGCGTTCCTTTAAAGGAACTGTCACTATCTAGGAAACTTGATTTATGGAATTCTGGGAGAAGGAATTAATTCTTGTGTAATTTTGAGTTAAGTTTCCACACTGCTTTGGGAGGAGTGTTTTCAGTATCCTCTGCTGCGAGGTTGTGTGCAACAGTGTGTTGTCATAAGGCGTGCTTTTATGGGTTCTCTGGCACCTTTGTTCACATCTTCAAGACTTTATACAACATTTCAGGTAGCTGTGGTTTAGTTTCTTTAATTTTAGTGACAATAAGGAACCTGATCTGTGAGTTGAGTTCTATAGTTAACACGTGCTCTTCTTACAAGCCCATTCCAAGATTCATTATTACAGAAGCCACTGGTATGTACCACAGATAACAATTTAGAATCCTGTTATATTTTGTTCGTTACTACACTACCTTAAAAACTAAATTAAAAATGGATACCACAAGATACAATTGTTTGTGTTTTGCTTTTAATGTGACGTTTAGGGAAAGTGTTAGTGCTTTGAGTGTTTTGTGGGGTTTTTCCCCCTCTTCTGTCAACTGTCTTCTTGGTTTCCATGTAGGTACCTTCTGTCTTGTTTGCTCCAAGTCATCTAATGTCTCTGCTGACACTTGGGATCAATTCTGCCATGGTGCTGGACTGTGGATATGCAGAAAGCTTGGTGCTGCCTGTATCCTTTAATAATAAGCAAAATTTTCAGCAATAAGGCTGTTGTGACAAGATGATCCTTTGATAGGCTTCATGTATGCTAAAAAAAAAAAAGAGGAACAGATCAGCCAGTCTGGCTTTTGACTACGGCTTGGGGAATCTCCTCACAGCTGATGTGCTAAATCTGTGTTCCCCTGAAACTTGGGAAGGGTGGTTCATAACTTCAGCCTTTATATACTAGAAATTAGTTTTGGAGAAGAGCACTTACAAAGTGTTTCCAATAGCTCATGCAAGATAACGTGGAGGCGGGGGAAAGCGTTTAGTTCCAGCAGACTGAAAACTGCTAACGAGGAGAATTTCCTGATCTTCATGTAGATATATGAGGGAATTCCAATTCTGAGCTGCTGGGGCTCTCTTCCTTTGGGAGGCAAGGCTATTCACAAGTAAGTTCACCGTTAAATGTTCTAAGTTACTGGTGACAGCCTAGAACATCTCTCTTAAAAGGAAAGGCTGAGGGACTTGGGTCTTCTTAGTCTGGAGAAGGCTGAGGGGGGATCTGATCAAAACCTATAAATACTTAAAGGGTGGGTGTCAGGAGGATGGGGCCAGTCTTTCTTCAGTGGTGCCCAGGGACAGGACAAGAGGAAATGGGCATGAACTTGAATGTAAGAAGTTCCATCTAAAGGATGAGGAGGAACTTCTTCACTTTGAGGGTGGCAGAGCCCTGGAAGAGGCTGCCCAGAGAGGTGGTGGAGTCTCCTTCTCTGGAGACGTTCAAACCCCACCTGGACACATTCCTGTGCAACCTGCTCTGGGTGGACCTGCTTTGGCAGGGGGGGTTGGACTAGATGATCCCCAGAGGTCCCTTCCAACCCTGTATCATTTTATGATTTATTTGTGAAAGTTTGTCTTTGAGTAATGACCAAATATTCCTATCGAACATGACTTGAATCATAAGTGTTGTTGCGACAACGTCTGATTTTTAAAGTCCGTACTGTTTGGTTTTTGTTGGTGTAATAAAAGCTGTGGAAATCAGATCTGCTTCACTTCGTATTCACTTCATAACTGAAGGGAATAAATACTGTCCCATAAGTACGATACAGAGAATCAGCCTGAGTTAACAGCTATCTGGAACTAACTTAATGTGTGATATTTTAGGGAGCTGGAATACCAGTTGTTGGAGCAGTGCACAGTTGATACAGGATTAGCCAAAGGACAAAGCCTTCCATCTGTGATGGGTAAGGTCTCTTTGATGTAGCACGTGCTGTGAACTTCCACTGGGGAAAGTTAGTTTATACTAACAGTGAATAAAACGAGTTTAGTATTCATCTTCTGTGATGTACTTTCATGATTTAATTCTCAGTATTAAACAAATATTTTATTTTTATGATAAGCTACTCATAACAAGTTTTGAATGAAGGCCAATATAAAATTTCCATAGTAATTTTTCAGTTTGAGAGAAGACAAACTTGTTTTTTCTGTTCTTAATATTCTTTCTTCCTTAGAAATCTTTAAAAGCTGCTGTCAAAGCGAAACTTTATTGTACTAAATGTAATTCAAACTTAGTTTCATTCTTAAATTCTCTTTCTACTTAAAAAGTTTTGTTCTAAGTTTGGTTTGGTTTTTTTTTTTTATTTATTTCAGGCTCAGTTCCAGAAGACATAGTAGAGGATATCAAAGGTAAAATTTTCTGCTTCATGAGACTCTCCTTTATTAAATTGTGCAGTAGAGTATGATAATAACAAGTGTGCAAGACTTTACGTTTAGGAATTTATTTTGTTGTTTCTGTCTATCATACTTCTTACCTACTGGAAGAATTTGTGGTGTTCTTGCTTTTTGAAAGCTAAACCAAAGTCGTGTTGAATTCCTCTCTCGGGTTTAGCCTATCTTTAGGCAGAACTTGGATGAATTCCTGTGTAATTTTTCCTGTGCCACAGATATAAAAATATATATAATTGTAGAAAATAGCAACTAGTATCTATCTCTTGGGCCAAATTAGGAAGAAATCTATCAGTCAAATGCAAAATAACTTAAATGCAGCTGGTACTTGTCAAATGGAAGTTCCTTTTCTAATTCCTGGACTTGAACCCTATTTTCTGATCAGTTCTGGTCTTTATGCAGTCTTTTGGAATGGGATATACTCTGCTAGGGCTGAAATGATGATTGCCTGTTCATTGAACAGTTGTTTCTTTGTGACAACCATTTATGAAGAAGATACTCATTTGTGCCAGATACAAATAAATCAGTATATAATGACAGTAACAGCTGGGATACAAATGAAATTGTGCTCTGTCAGTGTTGCCTGGAGTTCTTGGAGTGCTGAAGAGTTGGAAAAATACTGCATGATTACATGCTTGTTAGAAAAATGAGTGGTGTCTCGTTTGAAGCCGTGGTGCAAGACGCACAGTGGTGTGTTGGGTAGCAGAATATGAGCCCTGGCACCTTGTGACAACCAAAGGCACGATTAGACACATCCCTCTGTCTTTAAATCATAGGTTGCTTGTCTGAGAGAAATCATGCCTGTCCGTGCATGGCTTCAGTGTCAACTTCATTTAAACTCGTGGCCTAGATAGCATCTGAGCTCTGCTGAAGTGTAGAAACTTACGTTTTTTTTTTTATGATAATGACTTGGACCAGCAAGGCCCTAAAGTGTGTGTTCTTCTTTAAATTGATCAAAATGACTGTCTGTATTGGTGATGAAAGGATCCAACAGAGTCTCTTTTCTGCCCTTTGCTTTTCTTTTATGAAGTCCGCACTTGTTTCGTGAGTGACCTCCAACGTGGACTGAAAATCCAAGCAGCCAAGTTCAACATTGATGGCAGCGCTGAGGTGGGTGGAGAATGAAGCTTATCCCAGTCTTTTGAAGTGGATGTAGCCTTTTTGGCCTCTCAAATAACGCACATATTTTTTTTGTTTCTAGCGTCCTTCACCACCTCCAGACGTGGACTATCCTTTAGATGGAGAAAAGATTCTCCATGTAGTTGGCCCCATCAGGTGAGAGATACCATAGCAGAGTATCTATCTTTAGGAGGATTTCTTTTCAACTCTACAAGCACATAAATTTTCATAAAATTGAATTTTAATGAAAGACTTGCATACACTGTTAACGTCTCTTAGATGAAGGCAAGAAAAGGTGCAGCTTCTCCAGAGAGCTCACAGCAAACAGGTTGGAGGGATTGGGGAAAACAGAAATGGAGTGTTAATGCACGATGATGAGAGGGGTTGAGTGAAGTGAACGGACATTGTCTCCTCCCCGTTGGCACCGCCGGCTGCATGGATTGTATGACAGAAGAAGTAGCCATGATGTGTTGTCAGCAGGAGGTCCCTAGTTATTCCCAGCCCCGCCGCTCGTCAGCGTTAGCTCATAGCGTAGCATTTCTTCTCATTAACACTCATTTCCTGTCTTCTCAACAGAGACTCCGTTGTTGAAATACTGTTTGAACAGGATAACGAAGAGACATCTGTTGCCACTTTGATCTTAGATTCACTCATTCAGGTATCTTTATACTATAAACAATTTCTTGAATGCCTCCAGCCTTGGAGAACCTGCTGTTAGAAATGACTCCAGAGTAACACCCTTCTGACTGCTGCTTGCCATTGGCTTAGAAAGTTTATCACAGCATGACTCCCAGGGTTCTGCCGCGTGGTGTACGTCTGTGGGGCAGCAAGTCACCATGGGTCATCCACTCTGTGACAGTTTGTTTTACCCCTAGGTGTACCACAGTGTGTCTAGGAGAGGTTCTAAGAAACGTAGTGCTCACCTCTCAGCAAAAGTCATAAATGAGCTTGCATTTATTTGGGGGTGAGGCTCTACATACGCAGTGACGAAGGAATAGCTAATATTTGGTGTTAAAGTAATTACACTGTTTAAACTGAAATGACACGGGTGTTCAGCTGCTTCTTTTTTCAAGGTGTTTTGCTCAGAGTTTGAGTTTATGCATCCTGCAGACTGCTGGTTTACCTAAGATAGAATAAAATTAATTTGAATATCTCTATTACAGGCAGTATATTAAATATATTATGGAAAAATTTCTTGGGATATACAAATGCTTCGTTTCTTAATATATTTAGGGAAAAAATGCATTAGAAACCACTATAAATGGAAATTTTCATTATGTGGTGGTATATGAATGTTAATTAAAGCTGGCTTCCTGTAGTTATTGATGCCATTTAAATTAGTTTTTTCAGACATAATTTATTGGAGAGCCATAGGCTTGGATGACATGACAACCATTTCAATTAGAATTCCTTATGAAAACAAATTATTTAACAAGATCTTAGCCTGGACCCCTCACCTCTCTACCTCTAGGCGTTGACCTTGCATCACTCTTTGGCCAGAGGAAAGAGAAATACTAAATTTACAAGTGTTGAATAGTTACTTCTGCTGGACAAGAGGACCATGGCAGTCTGGATTTTTTTTTCCAAAGGAATAGTGCAGATCTCTTTGTGAGGGGCAGAACCAACAAAGCTTGGTTTTCTTGTGCCTTTGCGTCTTCTGCTTGGATTATCTGATGAAGAGGCAAGATCCACCTCATTTTTTTGCAGAAAACATTTGTGCTGGCTATGTTTTAGCAAAGTGTGAGAGAACAGCAATTGAAGCGCGTAGGAAGACTGACTGAATTTCTAACAGACACACAACTGTTTGTGACAGAATGTTCCAGACAGTTCATGCAACTTCAGTTAAAGTGTTTTTTTGGTTTTATATTCTTCCTGTTTGCATTAGTGTCCCATAGACACCAGGAAGCAGCTGGCAGAGAACTTGGTAGTTATTGGTGGCACCGCTATGTTGCCAGGATTCCTTCACAGGCTCATGGCTGAGATCAGATACCTGGTAGAGAAACCGAAATACAAAGAAGCGCTGGCTACTAAAACCTTCAGAATTCACACTCCACCTGCCAAACCCAACTGCGTGGCCTGGCTGGGAGGTAAGAATGAAAGCAGCTGTTCAGCAAAGATACAAAGTGGGGAAACATAAACCTTCCAAGTGGGATTTGTACTAAATAAACAGCAGTAAAACTTAGATGAGCTCTTGACATCAGGCTGCATTGGAGTTCTGGGGAATTGTCACACTCTCCTGGAAGAAATCATAGAATTGTCTAGGCTGGAAGGGACCTTTAAGATCATTTAGTCCAACCATCAACCTAACTGATAAAAAAAACATCACTAAACCATGTCGCTAAGCACTACATCAACCTGTCTTTTGAATACCTCCAGGGATGGTGCCTCAGCCACTTTCCTGGGCAGCCCATTCCAAAGCTTAATAACCCTTTCAGTGTAAACATTTTTCCCACTATCCAATCTGAACCTCTCCTGGCACAACTCGAGGCCATTTCCTCTTGCTGTTGGGGAGTAAAGCTCCCTCGGGTACATTTGGAGGACAGAATGGCACCGCAGGTTATGGAAGCTTTAAACAGGTGATGCGCAATTAGCAGCAAGCGGTGTGGAAGATGAGTTGTTGCCTCAAGTGCAGCACAGGACTACGCCACATGGTGGCACCAGTAAAGTGATGAAGCAGAGCAGAGACCTGCTGCGGGGAGGAAGATCTGCTTATTGAAAAAACAAGTTTAATTACTGGCTGAGGAGCTGTGAGCTATGGAGAGGCCGGAGGCTGCGAACTCCCTGGACTCTTCCAAAGTGCCCATAACAAGTACTGCAGCTCTGTAATGGATTTTGGTTGCTGACAGGGAAAGAGGAGGGCTGTCCATTGCTAGCAGTTCTTTTAAGGAAAGGGTTTTTTTTCCAAACTTTCAGTTAATAAGGTGAGCCCATCTGGTATGGACGAAGGACGAATTTTAACTGTAAAGGTAGATTTTTATTTCTGTATGCTGTGAAATGTCAATGTTTCTCAAATTTTAGTTTTAAGCCTTTTTGAGTCTGCTTTTAAGATTAGCAAACAAGACTGATCCATATGCACCAAGTTCTCTGATACTTCTCTTCACTGGCAGCGCTGCTCTGCTGCTGTGGTCTGAATCTTCTCACAGCTGGTATAACCTTCTGGGCATTGTGTGACACCCTTTTTGGGGAGAGGAAATTCCCTTAAACATGAGCTGGTTTGTTTAAAGTCCTTAAAATCCAAACTTCTAGGAAACTTTGTCGTAAGAAGCAGATCAGCTAGGCCAGTTTTGCTGTCAGCAGAAACTAGATGATTCTTTGCTTTCAGTTGCTTTCCAGGAAAATAAATGGAAGCAGTTTGGGACTAGCTGGGCTACTGAAGAGGAGAGTGGCTAGATCCTTTCACTCCTTTAATTTTTAGGACAGAGCTGAAAAAGAATAGTGGAGATTCTTGATGGGGGAAAAGTAGAAAAAGAAATCCAATGCATCAAATTAATGCAGCGATTTATTTTTTTTTTTCTCCCAATAATGTAGGAGCCATTTTTGGAGCACTTCAGGACATACTTGGGAGCCGGTCTGTGTCCAAAGAATATTACAGCCAGACAGGCCGCATTCCTGACTGGTGCTGCCTTAATAATCCTCCACTGGAAATGATGTTTGATGTTGGAAAAGCACCCCCACCACTGATGAAGAGGGCTTTTTCTACTGAGAAATAAGCACCTAAATGCTACACGAGGATTCTCCTCGTCTGTTTCAAGTAGATATATATGCGTTGCCTCTTCTGTTCTTTTTGTATTCAGTAATTTGTGTGTAACACTATTAAATATGAACAACGTGGACGTTTTGGGGGAGTATGGTGGTAGGTACTAACACTATTTAAAACCACATCTGGTTATAGTTTAAAAACTTAACTCTGGCAACTACTATGCTATTTTGTCCTCTTCTGAAGAAATTACTGTCAGGAGTTGTAGCCTACTGAGTTGTTTGTTATTTATCTGTACAGTAAATTACATTGGTGAGAGAACGTTTTTTTTAAGATAAGTTGTTTATCAGTGTGCTTAGAAGAAGGAAGGGCAGTCTGCTATGGGAAGTGTTGTATGATCTGTGGAAGCTTTTCTGCCAGATTCCCTATTAAAATATTCCACCCCTGAATCACATGTGAGGAGATGGTTTGGGGCTGTTTAGCGAAGGTGCTGGCAGGTGTATATTTAACTTGCCCTTTTCCTACTTCAGATTGGCCGTGTGGCTGTTAAACAGACACCTTAGAGGAACACACAGGCCTGGTTGTGAGTAGTTTTTAAGGGTTGTTTTATAGTCCTGGGACGAGGTTCATCTTTTAGAGATCATCTCTTAGTCCTCAAAGCACAATGGGGCCCGGCCAGTTCCTCTTTGCACTGACATGAGAGTCTCCAGACCAAACACTTTTGGGGTTTGCACATCAAACAAGTTGCAATTACCATGCACAAGAGCTTTTCTGCAGGAGCCTGGGGATGGGAATGGTGTGCCCTGACACAAAAAGAGGTCCTTCAAAACATCCTGTGTTGTGTTCTGTCTGTCAGGCCTGAACTTGGAAAAATGGATTAAATGCTACAGCTAGATATATCGTCAAAGTTTAGGCTAGGCTGGCCACTAAACGAACGAAAGATGTTTTCTATTAACCCCTCTCCCTCCCCAGAAGGGAGAGAGACTTATGGGTTGGGGAAAGAAAAAACTAAAACAGCTTTAATGAAATACTAACAATTTTAAAAAAAATTAATATTAATAAGAAAATAATGACATATATAGAAAACCGATATTGAGCTCCCAGGATGACGATCACTTTGCCAGCAGAAAATCTCGGACTAGACTGACCACCAGTCAGGAACTGGATTCAGGAACATAGGGAGCGGGGTCAGAGGCAGAAGAACCAACAGAGTCTTCCTCGGAAGCCAGCCTTTGAAGAGGAGTTGACCCCTTTGATCCTTCAGCTTTATTATGAGCACAACACAGGTGGCCTGGAATACCACAAGTCAGTTTTGGGTCGCTGGTCCTGTCTTTCTCCCAAGGCATAACACCTATGGGGCTGCTTTGGGCAAGAAAACCTGTGGGTGAGGTCTGGTTCTCCTTCCTGAGCAAGGGAGGAGCTTTGGAATCCAATATCCAATACTTGGTGCTTGAGGCTGACCCGTCTGGAGCAGTCTTCTGCAAGGACTGGGGATATCAGTAGTTCTCTGAGTGACTTCAGAAAGTATTTATCATTGAAGCAGTTACAGTTGAAGCAGTTTCAAAAAGCAAAGTGGATAAAAATGCAGGTTTTGGAGACCAGCCTGCTACATCGCTGTTCCTAACCTGTTCCCAATCTGCGATGCGGCTACAGGCTTGCTGAACAGGTGTGAGTTCATTGCAAGGTGCAGAGAGGGATCCTTAACCTCGGGGAAGGAACATTCAGACCCAAGCTCTGCTACTCATTTTCATTTGTAATTTGAAATAGGGATGCAGCTCCATGACCCAGATCTTGTCTTGCCTCAATGAGAACTGAGCCAGAGCCTTCTGAGGCTCGCTCCTGAGAGAAGAGTCTGCCATCAGCACAAGTCCTGTGGAGCTCTGAGGGATTACTCACGTCCATAAGTATTTCTCGGTGGGAAGGCTATGCAGCGGGAGATTAAACTCCTATGGAGCCTGTGTTTGTGGTGGTGCCATGATGTCATTTTCCTGCAGCCGAGGAAACTGGGAATATTCTTAGCCCTTCCCTTTTCAGGGGTATTTCTGTCCTGCTGCACACTTGTGCTGTGGGACCTTTACCAAGCCAACCATGTTCTGTCGCCTCTCCTTTGTTCTGACCACCCTTTTCTTCTAGTGGGGTTTCTGTGTCACCGCATGACCAGAAATCCTAACTTCTATGTTCCTGGCAGGCTTAAACACATAGTTCCTTGGCCCGTTAAGGACAGACACAGGATTCTTACTTCATCAGACAGGTGAGGAAAGACTATTATTTGCTTTTCAGAACAACTAGCCATGGAAAGGTGTTCAGAGATCACATCTCAATTGTGTTAAGGTGTAGAAATTGAATTGGCTCACTATTTTCTTTTTAAGACTAAACGTTGTCATTCTTCCTTCTACGGCATGTCAGGGATACATCAATCCTCACAGCAAACAAATTCACAGTGATCTTAGGTGTTTTATAAGGAAGGGCAAAGACAGAAAAAATGCACTGCAGTAACTGGAGTTTCTTCCTCTGGAGTTCCAATTTCTGGACTAGAGGACGTTCCTGAAGATTGGTGCTAGCAAAGCAAACAGCTCCACCTGAGCTGAGTGCTGACAGAAGGAATATTTTGGAAGATTCACAACCACATCCCATTGCAGTTTACTCAATGTCCATGCTATGACTCTGGGATCTTTCTCTGAGGGAAGGGCCTTTACCTCCTTCCCACCATATCCCTTTTCATAGAATCGTAGAATATCTCAAGTTG
>JAHREE010000173.1:5898428-5986415 GCA_033628505.1 Tringa tobata | reverse complement strand
TGCATGTGCCTAGTGGCCTGGCGAAATCTGGCGATTTTGCAGCTTTTTTATAAAAGAACGCCTGCAAATCTCCTGTGGCAGTTACAAGCCCCCAACCGCCCCCAACCCCCCCAACTCCCCAATTGGAGTCGTGCACCAATCATCTTTGTAGCCAGCATGGTCTTCACTAGCTGTAGCTTCTGGTACAGGATGACAGTGACAATGCCAACACTTGCGGAAACTGAGCTCTTAGTCATTCTTTTGACTGCAGGCTTTTCCTCAGCCCATCCCACTCCCTTTACCATTCTTTTTGCTTCTCATCTGTCTCGTTCCAATTTCCCTTTTCAATTTTGGACACAAAACATATTTTTCTTTAGCAAGCTTGGGAATATACTGTAAGTTTTGCAAATATTTTTTTCTTGTATGGGGGGAAGAAATGCTGTTTTCTCTCTCCATGCTAGTCAGTGTTACTGTAGTCCTCTACTCCCCTGTAGATTAACTGAATAGCTATTTCAGTGTGGATTCCTCCTTTTACAAGTAATAATTGTGTATATTACACAGGTTTTGTCATTACTCCATGTATTTGGTGACCCAACCATCTTGTAAGTAGAGATACTGCAAGGAATTCCTTTGAAAGGGCTGTAGTAATGAACAAAGAAACCCCAACAACCCATGTGTATACAGGCCTCTTGTTAAGATCTAATTAGAGAAATATACCCATCATGTAGGAATCTTCAGAATTTATTGCAGATTTTTCTCCTTGCCAAGAATGTACAAAAATAGCCTTTAGAAGAAACTTCTGTACTGTTATTAAGGGAAAATTAGAAAAAGTTACTTAAAGTTATGTAGCTCTTGGATATTTCTGTAGAACCATGCTGGCGTTACCTCTATTAAAATTGATTGGATTTTTCAAAATGAGGATTTCCAGCTATAATATACCAGTAGTGATCTGTGGCAGTAGAGGGAATCATTTTCCTCATGAAGCAAACACATGTAATGTAACTCAGAATTCAGAATGGCTGAAGGCGAAGTTTCCTATATAGAGTGTGGTTCGTATCCTAGTGGCAGATAGTGGAAAGCTGTTCTCAAGTCTTTCAGAGAATAATAGATTCTGGAGGGCAAAACAGAATCAGCGCTAAAAACACTGCTAGCTGTGAAAGAGGAAAAGATAGCAATGCTGGAAGCTCAAGTGAAAGACTGTCTGAACATGAACCAGATGTTACAGAATTATTTAAATATGGTAAGAGATTAATTGAATTTTAATTGTTGATGATGTGGTTCTGGAAACTCACATGGTTTTGGGTTGTTTTTTTTTTCACTCGGCAAGAACAAGTTATCATCCCCCGGGCTCAGGGATGCTTTGTCAGAAGTAGCTTAAATGCCTTTACTACATTTAGGCATCTGTGCTATAACAACATGCAGCCTTAACAAGATTCTCACAGTTTTGGGGGGAAATTTTCCTAGTCATACAGCAAGGTCTGCAAGTCACTTGGGGAATTACCCATGTGTGAGCCGTATGTACCTTGAGAAATGTAAATCATTGAAGATTGTGTGTGGCATCAACCTCATGGCAAAGGAGGGCTCTTGGAAGGAAGCTGCATTGAGAAGTTACCAGATAGTGTTGTGTTATTTACTTTCTTCTAGTTCTCACAGTCTAAGGCTTTTGCTTCAGGCCCTTCAATTTAGTTGGGAAATAAGAATTGCTTGTTTATTCTCTAGTCACTGTCATTTTCTGACAATTGTGCATGTATCAAAGAATATATATATAATGTACTACTACATAAATGCCACTCTGCCTACCCCTCAAAACTTTTCTTATATATTTCATTAATTTTCCTCAAAATACCTGTATTTAGGTTGTTTCTGTGCAAGACCATGAGTTGGGTTTAGAGCAACTGAACGGCCATCTTTGAGGGTGGACTACAAACCGGTGCTAAACTTTTCTTTCCCAAAGACTCAAGGAGCTGGCAATACAATGTGCTGTAGATTTTGATCAAATACAGAAATAAACCTGTTTTGATTAAAATATACATTGGGCTGTGTGACAGAACAGCTGCTTGGCTATCAATTTAATGAGCTGTAAGCAATTACACAGCCACTGCTCCCGCGCACCAAATCTCTCTCAGAGTGATTAATGGTTCCCATTGATTCCGGCTTTGCTCGAGATTATCACACTGTGGTGCGTGGAGGGAGTTTGCTGGGTTCTTTCTTTTAGAATCAGAATTGTTGAGGTTGGAAGGGACCTTTAAGATAATCTGGTCCAACCATCAACCTAACTCTGATAAAAATAAAAAAAAAACCAACCAAAAAAAAAACCCCCGTCACTAAACCATGTCACTAAACACTATGTCAACCTGTCTTTTGAATACCTCCAGGGATGGTGCCTCAACCACTTCCCTGGGCAGCCCATTCCAAGGCTTAATAACCCTTTCTGTGTAAAAATTTTTCCTAATACCAATCTAAACCTCCCCTGGTACAACTTGAGGCCATTTCCTCTTGTCCCATCGCCTGTGACTTGGGAGAAGAGACCGACCTCCCTGGCTACACCCTCCTTTAAGGGAGTTGTAGAGAGTGGGAAGGTCTTCCTTAAGAACATTAATAGTAAAGAGTCCTAACACAGTAACTAACTCTCCTTCTCTTGCTAAGTCAAACCCATGTGCCTGTGGTTTGCTGGGCTGTAACAGGCCGTTTCAGTGCAGTTTCACACAACCCGTTATTAAGTCCCCACTGCAGCAGTGCTAATACTGTGCAGAGAGAGCTGAGGGAGGATTAATGAATTTGCTCAGGTGCAGAAAATAGTCTGTGGTTAGAATGCGTCAGAATGAGCTCCACAAACCTGGGGGACCTTGGCTGTACATGGTGGTAGGAGTCCACCAGCTAAATAAAGTTGCTGTGGCTTTTTCCAGATGAGCTGCAGTCACAGGTTTGTTGCAGAAGTGCAATCCTGCCTTTAACAACCAAACTACGATTACACTGCTGTCACCAACGGAGAAAAATCAGTTACCTTGGAGCTGGGATAAGAAAATTTTGCAGAACCACTTGCATTTTTGCAGACAGTCTCTTTTTTCTCACCTTTCACAGAATATCTAGGGGAGCAGCTGTGATCTACCTCAGGGGTCCTCATGCTCAGAGGCAGCCTGTGGAGCTGGGCCAAGCTGGTAAAACTGGAGCAGTGTACCGCTTCCCTCTAAGCAGGCCTCTGGAAAAAATAAGAGGGCTTGGATAAAAATGAACAGAGTAGCCCTATCATACAGAAACAGCAAAAGAATTCACAATACAGTTCCTGCAGAGGCAGCCGTAGTAATCTCTGCCAGGGACTGACTCCGGACTGGAACGCAGTCTGTCTTAAATCCTTCTTGGAGCTGGATGTGAAACCTCCCTCTGCTTTCGGGTTCTTTGAATTTGAAATGTCCTGGAGCTGAATGGAGGGTGAAAACAAATGAATAAGGTTAACAAACTCCACTGTTGTTACTGGGAACTAATAGTGAAAAGCAGCTTTTGTCTTTTCTGTGTGGCCCTTCAACAGCCTGGAATTTGACCCCGGGATGAAGAGAATGGCAGCCTGAAAGAAAAAACAGGTTGGCAGGAGGCGGTGAATTTGGTGCTGTTGGCTGCTTTTGGTTCTGTTTTGAAGTTTTTGTGACTGCAGAGTAACCGTGCTCTGCATTTATCTCCGCTGGGTTGGAAGACCCAGATAGATGGTGTTCACTGTCTCTAGCTTCGTCAAGCAATCCTGAATTTTCCACCCAGGTACTGTTTTAAAATTACTTAGAAGGATGTTTCTCCGTGTCTGGCACAGGCACATCCACCCAAGGATATTTTGGGGCAATACCCTGTTATCACAAGCACAGAAAACTGCGCTGATGATTTTGGGCTGGTCAGATGGTTCAGAAAGTGCTTTCCCCACCTCACGGTCATAAATTGAATGCCTTAAGAAGACACGAGGAAGCACCTGAGGGTAAAATAATGGATCAGCACAAGTTTTATGATCCTACTCCAAAAAAAAAAGTCCTATGTGAGTTGAGTTCTGCTGTTGTTGTGCGGATTTGCGAGGGTGAGAAAGGGCTCTCCGTAACTGGAGATAACAGAAATTTCATCTGAAATAAGAGACGGTGTCACCTCCAGTTCTCTCTTCACTCTTACGCCTCGAGCCATTCTCTGCAGCAGCAGGCTGTGTTAATGCCGAGCACATTTCTCATGTTTTAATACTGGAATCTGCAACAGTATTAATTGGAAAAGAGCCACTTTGCCCTGATGACTATCATCTTCTCCCTAGCAGCGGGGGGAAGGACTCCCATTATGGTGACCAAGCAGCAGTGGGAGCTTCCAGAGCTGCCCTTTCAAAGGGGATAAGCAATCCTGTTACCGCAAACCGGCAGATAAAACTTTCTAAGACTCAATTTAAAGTTTAGAAAGCGGGCATTCTTTATTGCAGCACCGGGTGCACAGGGGAATGCTCCTCCTATTGTGTGCGCCAAATACTGTTGTCAAATTAAATTTAGACACAACAGGTATACATATTCAATGTAATTCCAAGAAAAAATTAGCATATTCATTGCATTTCTGAGAATTCATTTACATATTATAATAAGCTTTGGGGCATGTGTAGTTGTGCCTCGTGGTGGTCCTCATTTTGAGTGAGGGTCGTTTCTTCCTCCACCTTCATCTTCTTCACCTGTCCTTTGGCTCACTTTTCATGTTGGCAAAACATTCTAACTGCTTAATTGCTCATCAAAACTAATGATCTCTCTGCTACCACCTGTTTGTCAGACAATGTCCAGATTTATTGCACCCCTGTCTTAGGTCACCATGTTCTCAGGGCCACAGACATCCTTTCTTATCTTATTAAGCCCTTGAAACCATTTGGGATGGTTACTAAAATAGCTACATTTCTTCTCTAAAAGAAGACTCTCTACAGTTTAACTGCATTTATAAACTACATAAAATCTGCCTTAGGTATCAGTCCATTGGAGAGAAAAAGACTTCCAAAAAATATATTAAGAACAACAAAAAGCAGCCAAGCTAATTCCACCACACAGAGTTCTGACCAAGAACCTGAACAAAGAGAACGATTCATCCTCAGATCAGTTTTCATTTCTTTCCTTCTCGGCCCGTTCCCTTAGGAGGGCTTTTCACACTATTAAAATGTAAATGTTCGGACGAGGCGGAGAGCGGCGCCGGGCGGCGCTGTCCCTTTAAGGTTTGAGCGAGGGCTGGGGCGGAGGAGGCGGAGAAGCCGAGGGAGAGCGGAAAGGCCCGAAACGAGTCGGGAGTCTCGCGAGGGAGCCGTTAGGCGGACGTGACTGGAGTGTGTGCCGGGCGGGGCGCGGCAAATTTAAAAGCCTCCTCAGAGGGGTGGCGCGCGGGAAGCGGTGGTTGGTGTCTCTCCCGGCTGGAGAGGAGAAGAACGTGGCCGCAAAACGGCCAAAAGCCACCGCGAGAAAGAATGCGGGAGCTGAGGCCGAGCTGCCGCGCGGGTCTGCGGCTGCAGCGAGTGCCTGAGTGCCCAAACTGGGAGGGCTGGCCGACACTCCAGAGGGCTGTGCTGCCATCCAGCATGACCTGGACAGGCTGGAGAGCTGGGCAGAGAAGAACCTAATGAGGTTCAACAAGGGCAAATGTAAGGTCCTGCACCTGGGGAGGAAGAACCCCAGGCACCAAAATAGGTTAGCGGTGGACCTGCTGGAAAGCAGTTCTGAGTACAAGGATCTCGGGGTTCTGGTAGACAGTAAACCATCCATGAGCCAGCAATGTGCCTTGTTGCCAGGAGGGCCAATGGAATCCTGGGCTGCGTAGGGAAGAGTGTGGCCAGTAGGGTGAGGAAAGTCACTTCCCCTCTACTCTGCACTGATGAGGCCACAACTGGAATACTGTGTCCAGTTCTGGGCTCTCCAGTTCAAGAGAGACAGGGAACTGCTGGAGAGACTCCAGCGTAGGGCAACAAAGATGATTGAGGGATTGGAGCATCTCCCTTGTGAGGAAAGGCTGAGAGAGCTGGGGCTCTTTAGCCTGGAGAAGAGAAGGCTGAGGGGAGACCTAATTAATGTTTATAAGTATCTAAAGGGTGGTTTGCGGGAGGATGGAGCTGGACTCTTCAGTGGTTCCTAGTGATGGGATGAGGGGCAACAGGCACAAGCTGGGACATGGGAAGTTCCATTCAAATATGAAGAAAAACTTCTTTACGGCAAGGGTGAGAGAGCACTGGAACAGGCTGTGGAGTCCCCTTCTCTGGAGATCTTCAAGACCCTGCATACAGTCCTGAGTAATGTGCTGTGGGCAACCCTGCTTTAGCAGGGGAGCTGGACTAGATGATCCCTAGAGGTCCCTTCCAACTCTGATGATTCCGTGATTCTGTCTTATGTGGGTCTGTATGTGTAGTTTAGATTTCTAGCGGAGGGAAGGGTTGTTTTTCTCATATTTCTCAGGCTGAAGAAATATTTCTGTAAGATAATCTTGACTTTGAGAGAGAAATGGATCTCAAGCTCAGTGAAATTGATGCTGCATCTTTCCAACCAATTCATGACAGTTAAACAAATAAGAATGTAGGATGGCTTTAGCACAGCTGTAAACATCTTCAGGGAGTATTTCTTATAGTGTTTTATGAATCCCATTTACAAAACCTGCTTTATCAGGAAAAAACACTGGATCGGAGCCAGACCCTCAGTCAAACTAATCAAGCCAAAGGAGCCTACGAGGGAGCGGTTGAAACCAGCAGCATAAAGCCCTCTGTGGCATTCCAAGTCCCCAGAGAAACTGAACTCTCCATCTGCCTCCCAAAAACTGAAACATCAGCAAGAAGGTCAGGATAATACCTCTCAAGGGTCGAACTCTATGGAAGAGAGAAAATCCTGGGGGTTCTTCAAACAAAGGTAAGGAACACCCAGCCTAAATTCATGAGCTAACAGTGCTTTTTAAAAAGATTTTTAAAAGATTTTTAAAATATAGGCTATGTTAATACTCCAGCACATTATGTTTTATATGCCTTTCTTTAGTAAACTAAAAGTTTTAGTAAGCAAAAAACCCTAAACTAAAGATTAAAAGGTGTATGGGGGGGTGGTGGTGTGTTCTTTTTGTAGTTTGGTTTGTTCCTTTTATCTACTTCTTCTCCATTCAGCTTTTATATATAGTTTCTTGGTTTGCCTGAATGTATTGCATTTTCCTGACTAAGCTGGTGGAAATACTTCATTTAATGTGGGTTTGCAACAAAGCAGTTTAAAGTTGGACTATATAGTATTCTGGTTCCGTTAGCAACTATTCTTAAATTAGGTACTAGCTGGTCTTAACAGTCACTGCCAGGAGATGGCGCACATGCAAAAGAAATAACAGAAAATGCTGCTCTGTTGTAATTAATTATGATACCGTGTCTTGACTTTGAATCAAACTAACAATTTTTTAATGTAAATTGATGAAATTATTTTTTTAATGCTCTAAGGAAAAATTAAGGGAGATGGAATTATTTTTTTTCTCTGTTTAGCTAGTTCATAGAGCAAATCAGGTGTTCCTAATTATGGGAAATTAAAGAAAGCTCCTCAAAATAAATACTCTGTGATCTTTATTAAAGATAATATGTATCCCAAGCTTTGCTTATTCTATCAACATCACTTCTGTCAGCGTCTATATATAGATCATTATCCTCCAGGAATACTTTTCAAGAAACAGTTTTGAAATGAATTCTTAAATAATAATTCCTTTCTTCCCAGTGGGGAATGTGGGAAACAGAAGCAGAGCAGCTGAGGAGGCTAGAACTGTTGTTATAAACTACTGCAAGTGTCTGTCTGGCTGAAGTTTTTTGTTTTCATTGGGTTTTATATTTCCCTTTCGCCATTCTAATTCTTTGAGGTTGGTGATTCACTTAAAATAAAAATGCATGTCTCAGATCACCCATGTGATTCCAGGAGATGTTAAGTATTTAACAAGCATCCAAAATTCAACTGTTTCTGCAGAACAAAGGCCTCATGGAGTGCCAGAGGTAAGAGAAATTCCCTAGGGCTTCATTCTTTTTGATGTTATATGAAACATACTTAGGCTGAGATGATGAGCATCAATATTAAAGCCTAGAAGACATCTAGGAAATTTGAATATATTATCACCAAGTAACATGCACATCTCTTTGATTTTACTTTATTAAGTAAAAAAGTTTTGGGTGATCTAACTAATTTCTTAGTGGACTTGCTTATATTTTAGGTATACGAGTAATCTATACATTAATCTGAGTCAGATTAACTGTGATGAACTATGCGTTAATCAGTCCTCTAAATATATATGTCAGTCTTTGTTCAGCCTTTTTTGGCTTTACTGGTTGTGTGGTCTTTAATATGCATTAAGTTTTCTTTGCAAGGGTTTTTTTACTTTTTTTCTTCTTTTTGAGACACCTGGGTGATAAAAATATAGGTGTGCGGTGCAAAAAGATTGCCTTTTTGAGAGGTAAAATCAAGGATAAAGGCAAGTCTCTGAAGTCATCACTCAATCATCACTCTCTCTAATTGGCGTTGGTTCTGGTCTTGTTCCAACACCCCATCCCCTCCTAATGAACCTCTTTCTTTCCTGGAAGCGTCCTGTGATCTGCTGTTGCTACGCTTTCTACAATGTTGTGGTCCTACTCAAACAAAAGTGTAATATATAAGCAGTCTCAAATCCTGGAGATTTTTCCGATATTCTGTGCCACTAAATGCTAAAAATGCCAGGGCTTTTAACGTCTTTGTCTGTTTTTAAATAGGCTAGCTTTGAATATTGAGTGGAAGCTACTGGAAAAATTATTCTCTGCAAAGTGTCTTGATGTTTGCATTCAAATCTGCTGTTTAGCAAGGTTTCACACCTCCAGCTATGAAAATTCGTCTTGAATTGAGCGGAAGTTTCAGTTTCTGCTGCCTCAGTTTTGACAATTTTTTCTTTTTTTTTGGAAGAAGAAAGTAGGTTTGTTCTCTTAAGATTAGGAATAACCTTCCTCCGTTGTCCAGAATTCTTGTGGCCTGAGAGTCACGACCTGGTGGCTTCTGGAATGAATGTGTGGGACCAGTCCCTACCCTGTGTTAGAGAAATGGGTGCAGCAGGGACAGTACGCTATGGGGAGCTCAGCAGAGAGGCCCAGAGATCTCATCTCCCTTCTCATTCTGAGAAGTTGTGCCTCTGCAGCCCAACCAAGGACGCTGGCACAGCAGCCTATTGCTGCCCATTTGGGGATTTGTAGAGAATGTTTGTCACCAGGGCAATTAATAATTCTGGTGTCTGTGGAGGGTGTTAAGTGCATTTACGAAGTCAATTAGAAATACAGATTTGCATGGCAAGCTTTAGCCAATAATTGCCCTGACGGGCATGCCATAAACTTCAATTCTGAGAGAAAGTGCCATCCACATGCTATGGAGCCTGCACAGACTGTGGGACAAAATGTTGTCTTTGGAGTCAGCTTCCAGGAGTCACTTAAGATGACAGTAACTCAGTCCCTTTCTCTAATACAGCTTTGAACTGTCTGCCCATTGTCTCTGCATGTTGTTTATTTTGACCACTGCGCTCTGCTGTGTTTTCATCATTTAGTTAAGTATTCCATAGACATAGAGAGAAAAAATTAGAATCTTGCATCTCACTGAGGTTGTTTCCAGTAGTAAAGTCTCTAAGTTTTGTTCTATTTTACATGTGCCTTAAAGCATTACATTCACATTACAAGAAATAAATTAATCTACCTCATCACTAGGAAAGATGTCTTTAGCCTTCTGAATGTAAGTAATATTATAGCAGGTAGTTTTTGTTATTCTCATGCTAAGATCCCGGGAATTCTACTTTAAAATCATTGCACCAGAGCATCACAAGAGCAGCAGAGTTTTAACCTTTTAGTAACTGAAGTCTAAACACAGCAAAGATCTAAACCTGAAAGCAATTAGCTTATGGCACATCATGCTAGATCATTTCCAAATCAGCGTTATTTCTGTTTGAATAAGAGTGTGACTTCTGTCACGCTTTCCTTATTCTATTTTATTACTGAAGTGCTTATAAAATGTACCTGCAAGGAATAATGTTATGGGGATTTCACACCTCACTTATCTTTTCTGCATTCATGCCTTTGCTCCTATTCTTCCTCCTTTCACGGTAATTGTTGCATGTATAATATCAACCCTCCCACCAGCACTAAGCAGCCCTTGTCACTCCCACACGTTACAGAGAGCACACATGATTGAAAAACCGGTGGCATAAAATTTCCCATCCAGTACTGAACTGTTTATGGAAAAGCTTGCAAAACTAGCACCTCTGTTGTGCAGTTCCTTTGTGCCTGCTTGTCATATCTGTACGGGCAAATACAAACCTCCCAACGCTGCTTTTCAGTGACTTGCATTTATTTACCTCTCTCCGCCTCAGTGCTAATGGACCTAAAGCAAAAGAGGAATTCCCGTCACAGAGGAGACAGCAATGATAATGCTGAAATCTCAGCGGGCTCTGCGATAAAACACTGCTGCCTGGAGCTGGGTCCCAGGACTTAACTCGACCTCGGCTGTTCATCTGCGCCCTTCCAGCTCCGACTCCAGGCTCCAGAGCAGACCAAGAGCTGGGCGCTGCATTTGATATACCAACCTTTGGTACAAGTCAGGTTACTTCATAGCTCCTGCTTGGGTGAAACATGGCTTCTAGTGGCACTCAAGCAGAAAACCAGAGCACTAGTAGTTTCATTCCTACTTTTTTCTAGTTTAATTGATCAGATGCAGGGTTTCCTTACTCCTGTAATGTTATTGACTTGAAAGACCACATTTGGACGTCAGTTCTCTTGTGGTTCCCTGCACAATGGCTCACAGCAGTGGTTAGAAGATGGCTGCTCTTCCAGTGTTGGCTCTATAAAACCCTCTTGATCACTCCAGTCCTTAAAGGGAGCCTACAGGAGAGAGGGACTTTTATGAGGGAGTGGAACAATAGGACGAGGGGTAATGGTATTAAACTGAAAGAGGGGAGATTTAGATAAGATATTAGGAAGAAATTCTTTACTGTG
The DNA here is from genome assembly GCA_033628505.1 of Tringa tobata. NCBI lineage: Eukaryota > Metazoa > Chordata > Aves > Charadriiformes > Scolopacidae > Tringa > Tringa tobata. The sequence continues at coordinate 5,975,467 of JAHREE010000173.1, read as the reverse complement.
AGGGCGGTGAGACGCTGGAACAAGTTTCCCAAAGAAGTTGTGGATGCCCCATCCATCTTGAAGTGTTCAAGACTAGGCTGGGTGGGGCTTTGAGCAACCTGGTCTAGTGGGAGGTGTCCCTGCCCATGGCAGGGGGGTTGGAACTCAATGATCTTCAAGATCCCTTCCAACCTGAACCATTTTATGATTCTATGCCCTCAGTCTTCTACAGTGCTAGAATGCATCGGAGGCTGACCTGAAGGATTACCTTCTTATGTTTAATATTGCCTTTTGAGTTTTGTGTTCTTTTGGGGCTATAATTCAGAAGAAAATCTATGTGAATGGTCCCTTGAGGTGGAGTTTGCAAGCACCAGACAGCATGGCAAGCTTCTAGCGCACACAAACGCTCTAAACCTCTACATTAAGACTTGTTTCATTGCATCCATGTGAACTATCCTGGAGCGTTTTAGTTAAATCAACATGGTAGAATGAGATGTAGTGATGCAACATCACTTCGGGAATGGGAGTCTAAGTACTTCTGTTTTTCTGCTGAGAAGCTTTTCGGACATTTTCCCAAAATAAATTTTCAAAAACAATGCTGACATTGAAATGAGTTGCCTTGCCCCAGCAACAGACCGTTTAATGCATGTTCTACAGATCCGTTGCTGATGTTTCTGGACAATGTTCAGTTCCTTCCCTAAGAGAGTGAAACAGCAATAAAAAATAACCCGGGGGAGGCGGCGGGGGCTGTGTAGGAGGTGGAGGGTAGATGCACTAGGGAACACTCGTGCAGCAGTAGCACGACCTGCCTGGAGATTTGTGGAAGACTGAATTTGCAGGTTGGGTAACAGCCCCTTCCAAAGAAACAAACTGAGAAAGAGACAGCAACTTACTGTTGAACTTCTTCGGTATTTACATTACTTTGTTTATAGTTGCTGCTTAAGCAAAACCCAGAACATATTTCTTTGTGCAAAAGATGAGAAAATCAAGGTGGATCCTGAACAGCTTGACTTGAAAAATGCAAATGGTTTCTACTCTGTCCAGCCTTTGGCATCCTGTGTGTATTACATTGTTAATGTTTGCAAAGCGGCTTACTTGCACAGGTCCTATTTTCAGAAGGCAGACTGTAGCCAAGTCTCTTAGAGAACCAGAGGAACGTAAGATCTGTTTGTTCAATGCTTGTTTTCTGGTTTTCGGTGTCCAGGCCAAAAAGATTAGAGAGCAGTAGGAATGCTGCCAGCAGTCGTTCACCTCTGAGTATGAAAGGTAAAACCTTTTACATGCTGCTTTCCTTCCAATTAAATTTGACGACTGTTGTTTTGAAATTGTAATATTATGCAATCTGGACATAGCTGTCTTGGAAATCAAAACTGCTGGCAAGAAGTGTATTTCTAAGATTGATTCTGGCAAGGGGTGGCTTTTAAGGCAGGCAAGTCTAGTTTTGCTTCAGTCTGACTGGCATCATATTGTGGGAAGTATGAGGCCACTCTTAGGCTCCTTTTACAACAACAGGTCTCTGCTCTTTCCACTCTGTACACACCTTGTGTATGGATTCAGAGTGCTCTGGAGATTTGCTTTTGGTGAAATTGTGCATCCATGTACATCCAGTGCTAGGACACTGTGGTTCTGCCTCTCAGATCACACATAGCCAAGACTGGGAGATCTTCTACAGGCACAGAGGTGGTAAAGAGGCTCCTTTACTATCTGTATTATCCAAATTCTTTGGACAAGTAGTTGTGCTTGTTTAACACAGGGGCTTAAAGACTGTAAGACATTTACTAGACCTGATTTTTCAAAGTTCTGACTGCTTTGAGTTCTGTCATCAGAGTGGTGGAATATCAGATCCTGGCAGCACTGGAGGTGTTCAAGGCAAGGTTGAAAACTTGGAATGTTTTTAGAAATTGCCATTACCAGGCAGAATTAACCTGACCTAACATTGCAGAGTGAAATAGTTCAGTTACTAAAAATAACAAATGAAGTTATCATTATGAAGGGATGCTAAACTGAAGAAAGAGACTGCGCCATGGAGGTCTATCTTCAAAACTGATATTAGAAGCTTCCATAAGAACTAAGAGAATGGCATCGGCTGGAAAGCAGTGAAAAAGTTATGATTTTGAGAGTACTGGCAGGAGTTTAAGGTGACTGGGAAAAGCTATGGCAATTTTTGCAAAACGAAATGGTGTTTTTCCAGTCACAAGGATTTCTTCAAAAATATGAAGAGAACAATATACATGAGAGCTGCAGTGTAAAAGCTTCTCAAAAGGGGAAGTCCTTAAAAGGCTAATGGGTCCTAAAGACAGTGATATGTGAGTTGATGAAGTGTAGCACAAAGTAGAGGTTAGTCCTGATGTGGAGGGTTATGAATAATCCCATTAAAGAGTAACATGGATGAGTGGGCAACCCCGCAGCAGACTACCTGTGCTTACCCCTGCTGAAGCCCTGGACGGGACAGTTTATTGACTGTTGGAGGTTTTTTGGGGGGTGGTGTTGAGGCAGTGAAAGTATTTTTTCTGAGGACATGAAGATGAAAATGTGGTTATTCCAGAGAAACCAGGAACCTAAACCACGTCCAAAACAAAACACAGAATACCATGGAAACTCATGTCAGCTCTCTATCATTCCCAGATGCTGTTCTGATCAGCTGTAGTTAAAATACGTGTTTTTAACCAGAGATTATCATAATTGAGGATTATATAGCTCTGATAGTGAGGCTTTGCCAAAGTATTTAATATGTGTGTCACATTACTAGAATGAGGAAGAGGAATAGATCTAAGCATTGGCATTATCCTGTGAAAAGCATGTATTGCACAAAGGGAAAAGAGAAGGAGCCCAGCTCCCTCTTCAGTGAGTGACACCCTGTGGTGTGATCTGAAAGTCATCCTGAAGGAGAGAGCGCTTAGGAAGGGAAAAATGGAGCTACTGGTGATGCTCATTGCACCAGGCTCTTAGGGAATCAAATAGATTAATATAATACCATAGTGGCTTAATGCTTTTGATTTATGGTATAAGAGTTTATGGGAGAGGTAAACAACCTCTGCTTTAAGAAAACACCATCAGGTAAAAAATTAGAGGCTTCTACTCCTCTCCAACATCAAGTGCTGTCTGCCTTTGGATTCAGGGTGGAGCTGGGTTATCACAGTAGGATCAGTGGGCACCTTTTTTCAAGTCAAATTTTCAAGTCAAAGACCACCTCACTCACTTTTTCGGTAGTTGGCATGCCCTGAAAGTGTGAGACACATTAACGGCAAGTAAAGCACAGTTTGTCTTTGGAAACACATTGCTAAGCAAGAACAGGAGGTTTAAGAAGGATATTCCAGCTGGAGAAGCACAACTCCCCAGTGGACTGCTGAGGCATCTCTAGAGACTTGCACTGGAGGGAAGAGGGATTTTTCTGCAAGAAGTAAGTAGAAAAGTATGTCCATGAAGGACCAAAGAGAGCATTTTGTAGTACTTCTAGTCTGATTGTTTTACCATTTGGCGGGGTATTTTGAATGTTATGGGATGTGGAAATCTATTTTCCCTTGCTGCTTTAAATATCTCTGACCAAAATTATCCCATTCTTGTTAAACCCATGGAAAGTGCTTCCCTGCACCTTTGCAAGAGGTGGGCAGACACAGGAAATTATGAGAATTTCTGCTGTTTCCCAACCTCCATGTTGAAGGAGCTTAGGAAGCAGCAGCATGGTGAGGACAGAGAGAATTTCCTGCTGGTTACGAGGTGTGGACACCTTCCTGTGACGAGCTGAGGCCATCTCAGCCTGTGTTGCCATGCTAAGCTTTAATTTGTGGCAGACGATCCTCAGGTTTTCTGAGTTCCCACAGGTGTTGCCAATCTTTTTTCCACCTTTCCAGAACATAGCTGCTGAAGGTGCCAGCTGAGAGCCAGTTTGCTCACCTCTGAGCCAGGAGAGAGTTTACACCTGCTGAAGGATGCTCTCACAAGGAGGATCCCTGGAAAGGGATAAGGTAAGTTGAATTATGAAAGCTGGGTCCTTTTCTGTCGGCTTGGAAGAGAGAGCTGAGCTGTAGGTCTGGTGCTGAGCCTGGGGGAGTGGGAAACCTTCTAAAGGGAAGCTAGGAAACCCCATGAAGTCACACTGAGAGGGAGGACAGTGGGTCTTACCTGACAGCTGCCAGCATGGTGGCAAGGGCAGAGACCAGAGGTTTTTTTGGGAGGTAGAAGGGTGGCTGGGGTGATTGAGCTTATTTGTGAGATGTGTGTTAGGCAGTAACATTTTCCACTGGGAACTCTTGAAATCAAGCTCACTACTCGGGGCACATTCTGGGCATAAATTCTAGGACAGTAGTCCATACATCTTCTCAAAGCACCTGGAGTGCAGATCTGAGGACTGCACGGGTGCCCTGCAGAGTGAAAACTGAGACCTGTGGAAAAGGTTAAAAAAAGCCGCATGAAGCAGTGCAGAGTGGGACAAGAACAGAACAAAGACAAAATAGGAGGAGAATAGATAGATAAAGCAAAATGCCTGCGCTGTGGTTAAAGTGTGTGGATTATCACTGCAAAAAAGGCAAAATAGTTAGTTATTTTCCTCCTATCCTCACAAAAGTGGGTGTTTGAAAGGATTTAAATCAAACTTTCGTAGGAAAGTTTACCCTTATAGGCAAAGCATAGATCAGTTAATTGGAATTAAATGGAGCCAACGCTGTCAGAAAGGGTGTCTTCTAGAATACACTTAGAGAGGGATGCTGATGACTGGAAAAGAGATCGCCGTGAGTGAGCAGAGGTCTGGAAAAGATGATCTGTGAAGAAGACTGAAAAAATAGGGTTGTTTAGTCTACAAAAGTCTAAGAGGCAGCATGATTAATTCTTAGATGTTTAAATTATTAACATTGGGAAAGGTAGCAATAGACTGTTTTTCATATCCATTCACAGAAGGATATGAAAAAATTAAATTCATTAGAAACATGGAAGATAAAGATTTTTATATTACTGCAAGCCTTTTAAGAACAAGCCTAGCCAGGGGATGAAGGCATTGCCAGAGGAGAGATAGAAGCATCTTCAATGGCAATTTAAGAGACCAAGCTAAAGTTTTAGAGGAGCTCTCCTTATTGGACCTCAGAGCAAGGAGATGTTCTAGATGACTTCTTTCCTTGCTACATTTCTATGGCATTTGTGACATCTATAGCACCAGTTTAGCTCCATTCTTTTTGAAGCTTGTTGCTTCTGATTGTGACACATGCAACCCAGGAGCTATTAAATTCAGTGGAGTTACTTAATCATCACGCACATTAAAATGATTTGACCAAAGCGAGTGAAAAGCAAGAATTGCCACTTGCACCGAATAATAGCTATTTGTCAGCTTTAATAGCTGCTGTATAATTCATGGAGATAAAAGCCTACAAAAACTGTCACTTCTTTTCATTTTTAGAGTTTTAAATATGTCCCAATATGGAGTTGCTGAGTGTGCGTGTGATGGAGGCTGTGGTCTGCAAAAGGCACTGTTCTCCCCCCTTGGAAGTGACAAGGGGCAAGGGGTGACCTGAGCCACCACAAATCCCTTTACTTGAGCAACCTGCTTTACAGCATCTGTGTGCTGAGACAAGCAAAATATAGTGGCTGGATGAAGGAAAAGCAAACCAGGATTTTGCTGAAGTTTATTTTGCTCTGTAATTTTTAGAAAAGGAGGTTTGTGGAAGTCACTGTTTCTGCTCCACCTGTGAGGCCTGATCTACCAGCCATGCTGGTCAAGTGCTGCATTTTTAGCACACTCTGATAGATACATATTGTGTCTGTTGACCAAGGCTCTGCTGTCTGGATGTTCTCAGCCCCTGTACCTAATATCTGTCTAACACATCTTTGAGCATGCTTGCAGGTCAGCATGATGGAGGATTGAAGCCAGTGTGGGATCTAGGAAGGAAATACTGCCCACAGTCTTACTTCCAGTGGTGTCTCTGCTTTCCCTGGCACACAAGGGGACAATCGCTGCCTGTGGGTCTTCTCAGGACTTGTTCCTGAAGTGGAAATGCTTTCCCTGCAGCCACCAGTGAGACTTGAGTACCAAAGCGATCCCTGCCCCTGGCAGGCTCTCAGGGAAGCCAAGTTATATGCTCTGTTAATAATGTGCTGTTGCTCCTTATTGAAGAGTACTGCACATATAAATTCTTTAGATCTAATAAAAGAACAGCAGCATCCAAGGGTACATAACGATGGATTAAAACACACTGGAACAAATGTTTTGCATTGCTTTACTTTGCTTCCTGAAAGATACCAGTCTGTGTGGTTTTCTTGATATATGTACTCTTACATATGTGTATATAAAAATACATACAAATACTGAATAAATACTAAATGAGTATTAAATAAAATAAAGAAAAAAAAACCCCAAACAAAACCAAACCAAAACAGAGGAGGGAGTATTCCAAGTAGCCCTGATAAAATTTATACCAGGACTTCATATTATTTAATATTGCACAGGGCATTCAGCCTCTGGCTGTGCTCCAAAGAGCCTGTGCCTTGCCTGTTCAGGCAGGTTTGATGTCTGCACGTCTGCCATCCTCGGAGCAGCCTGCAAAGGACCCTTCTGTGCTTTTTGCAGCCTTTTCTGGCCATGTGCAAGAATTTCCTATTTTTTCTGCTGCATCCCTGCTCAGAAACTCAGAGTGGTCCCCTAACCCCACAGATAGTTTTAGATCTCTGGTCTGCTAGAAGACCTGGCAGAGGAAGGGCTCTGCCATCTGGTAGCATGTCATACCTGGAGAGCCCTCTGCCTGGCTCTGGAATAAGGAGTTATTTTTGATGCCAGTTCTGACGTTAGCCATAGGTACTCCTGGAGTATTTCCAAGTTTTATAAATGTCATTGTATCATCTTCATGGGGTTGTGGTTTTTTTCTGTTGTTTTTGGGTGGTTTTTTTTGTTTTTTTTTTCCTATTTTGTTTCTGTGCTTATGTCACTCTGCTTCCCACCAGGTTGAAAATGGAGAACACGTCTCGGAGTACCCCTCACAAGGCTCCTATTTCCAGACTTGCTGCCTCTGGAGCGCTGTTGCCCCATGGAAGTGACCAGATGGGAACTCTCACCAGGCGCCGTACTGGTGTCTCTACAGCAGAACAGCAGAGCGCTATATTGGGTGAGTTATAGACCAGTCCAGAGACTGAACTGGTAACAGCTTTTTTTTTTTTTTTTTTCAGCTTCAGTCGTGTAATTTGTGTCTATCTGGTTTTTTAAAAGTAGTGCATTTCAGTTTGAATGGCAGACACTTTAATATCTATCCCATAGCGTATTATAGTGCAGCTTTCACACCTGTGGGAATAAGAGTGATGGTGTGAGTTAGCAGGAGGTCAGCTTTTACATCTGTTACAGTCTTCTTGAATGACCTTGGACAAGCGTTTTGATCTGTTTGTATCTCAGACGAGGTTTATGCGGTGTAGACAAGACAGGAAGGAAGCCCTTCCTCATAGCCTATGCTCTTGCACGCTCAGATAAGATGCTTCTTATCTGTGCAAAGATCAGCTTCTGCCATGTTTGGACATAATGAAGGTCTGATCTCAGCAAGCTCTAGAAACAACTTACCATAAATAATGTCAAGAACACCACTAACACTTTGTATACTTTGTGATACAGCTGCAGGAGGCAACATCTGCATGTGTTTAGCTAAGCTGGGAGCACCAGTATTTGGTTTTTGCATCAGCTGCTGTGATCCCAGTGCTGTTATCTGCTGGTTGGTGTCTGCGACGGTGGGTATGGGTGTGAACCCCGCTCTGCGTGCGTTGCCAGCTCTGTATTTAGTGTCTGCTTTTGGCACTGGCATCTCTTTTCATTTATGAGTGAGTGGGTGAGGAAGGAGAGGGCTAGGCTCTGACTCCTTCGCAGTTGAACCAGAAAGAGCACAGGAACTGAAAACAATCTCCTCCTCCTCCTTCCCTGCGCTGTTCCACTGACAGCCTCGCTCACGGCTGGGAGGAGGGCAGCATCACCAGCAGCCTGAGCAGGGGCTGGGAGAAGGAGAAGTTTTGTGCTCTTCACCCTGCATAAACTCTGCTCGCAGGTGAGTTTCTTTCTTTTTTTTAATCTAGTCATTCTTAAGAGCAAGTTAATTTTCCATCATTGAGACAGCTTACACAAGGTTATGACCGCCGGAAAGGTGGCAGGACAGTTTGTTGGCTCGGTTGTTAAAGCAAAACAATGAGGCAGTCCAAGGACTCGACCAAAGCGATGCATCCAAAAAAAATTCACAACTTCAAAATTAATTTCCTTGGCAAGTTCCTCACTAGTGGGAACTTCAAATAAAAGTTCTTCCAAAAAAAAGTCCACTTAGGCATGAGGAGAGCTGAATGTTGAAGTTGTATTGATGAAAGGGAATTGTTAAGATAAACTAAGCAAAGTGTTTCATGTTTGCAGCAGGGAACCAGAGCAATAGCCAGTAAATAAATTTCAGTAGTCATTTTCAGAGAACTTAATAGGATTGTATATGTAGACTAGATGTAAGCTATTTTGAATGACTGATAAGCAATTTAAATATTTAAAACACAAGCCAAAAGTTACACCTAATACGAAACTGCTAAATCACATACCTTGGTGTGTGGGTGCTCTGTGCTCACCTGTATAGATTTGCATTTGTATCTCAAAAGTATACCATTACTTTATTTTCCAAAAAGTAATCCACTTTTCTTGCTGCTATTCAGAACCTGACTTGGGAAACTTGAAATGTGAAGGTTTGTCTAATGCAATGAAATCCATTCAGTTAGAAATGCATCTATTCTTTTTTCGTTTGTTTGTTTAATAGGATTAAAAAGCTTTGTTCATTAATGTAGGTTGCCTGTGTTGTAAGTACATTTCTCTGCTTCTTGACATTCCTTGTAAAGAAACAAGAAAAGTACATCACTGAGCGATCAGCTTCATGTGTGCATGGGGAGGGGAGCTGAGAAATAGAGAATTTAGAAGATAATAAAGCCTTGTCCTGTCCTTTCCTGTTCAGAAGACATACAGATATTTATTAATAAAAATTTAAGGAAATTAACAGTAAGGCAAGGAAAAATGGCTACACGCAGGCTCATAAGACAGGACTCTGTCATTGTGAGCATTACGGGACTTTCTGACAGTCTGTTAATCAGCTCCCTCCGTGACTTTTTCCACATTAGCACCCTGTGTTGATACTGGCTCCGGAAGAGAACAGTGTCTGACCACTTCTTCTTTCAAGTGTGCTTTAAACAAGAAGCCACTAAAAGTGAGTTAATCGATGTGTTTAATGCCCATTCTTCCATTCCTGTTCTGGTGAAACAAAGTATTTTACTGGTCTCACCCCTTTCCTCCTGCCTCCCCATCTTATTGCCCCCATATCATGCCCCTTCTACACATGCAGTTGTAAGGTCTTTCTGTTATGTGAGGGAAAAGGTAGAAGGTAGCTGTTTCCAGCTCATTTTACACTCACTGCTATATAGCTGCTATTTAGATTATAACAGAAGGCACATGCCCAAAATTTTCAGTCTTTCCAGGTCAGGGGAATACACTGTGAAAATATGCTGGGTTTATAGGATCAGACCAGTATGTTGTTCAGGGACAGTGGGGCACAGCCAAAGGGGTGACAAAGTCTACATCACAGCGTTGTGATCTCTGATCACAGTTTGAAATGAAGGAAGATGTGGCAGTTCAACGAAAATCCCGTATCTCACTTGACATCTGCAGGGAGATGTATTTCTCTCAATTTGTGGCTGACAGACAAAAATTTACTTCCTTTGCTTTGGGACCTGAGAAGTGTGGGCAATCATAGACAGCGGAGAAAAAATTGACGGGAGATGTGGGGAAAGGGAAGAGCAGAGTTGCTCGGGGCCAGGTGTACAAAAAGTAAGTTTTCCTCCCCTAACCAGCCCTGTGGATGCTGTCACTCACATTAACCAGTTGATGCTGTAACCACCAACTTTTCTATGCATCCCGTTGAACAGAGCCCAGAGAAGGACAGTTTTTCCCTGACAGTTTTTCTAGACCTGATCTGAGGGTGCATTCGTGTTGCCCTGGGGCTTCATTCCTGCTGACTATTCTGGTGTCAGTGTGGTGATAACCAAAGAAAAAGTTATTTTGGACTTATGAGGACTTTTACACAACTTGCTAATTATTTTTAAGTGAAAAACTGTGGAAAGAGAACTTCGGATGTGGCGGCCTTGTGAGGCTCGTTACCTTATAATTAGCTAAATGTGTCCTCTAAGAGGTTTGTTTTTCCTATAAAGCTTATTCTGAGTGGCTTTTAATGCTTGTTATGAATTATTCTGCCAGCTGAAGCATTTGCAGAGCTGCTGTCCCTGACAGCTGGTGGCAATTGGTTTTGAAAAGTCACAGAACAGCTTTAATGTTTAGAAGAAACTGGCCAAAAACTTTAAGTAATCAGCAGCAGCTAAGAACAACATGGAAGTTTATTCTCTGAGGGATGCATCCACTGTAATTCGTTTTTCTCCACTAGAAACCACGTTCTGAACTCTGTTCATCTACCAGATAGCAAAAGGAGTTTTTAGACACTTCACCCAGAAGCTGTAGTTAATCTGTCTGAAAAAGAAAGAAGAAAAAAAGACTTCAAACAGGCTTCAAACACTGTTAGAGGGAGATTGGGAAATGGGCTCACTTCAAAGTATGTTCTGTTCCTCTCCATGGAGCCTTCTCGCCAGAAATTTTTTCTGTGGCAACAGATTTGTTTCCAGCTGTGTTGTCATGGTGTTTGATGTGGGGTTGCTTGGGCTCAGATCAGGTCACCATGCCAGGGGACAACAGAAAGGCAAACCTGATCTGGTCTATGGGTATCGGAGAGGGCCCTCTGCTGCTCTTCCTGTTGCTCCATGAGAGGTGTCCACCTGACATTCTCCACTCAAAAATTTCTACAGGCAGCGATTGCTGTTAGTCTTTCATTTCTGAACATCGGTGCTTTATTGCACAAGCTTTCAAGCTTTCTTTCCCTTACAGTGTTTGCTATGGTGAGACATAGAGCTTTGAAGAGAGGTTACATGGCTAAAGGAAGAAGGGGGGTAAAAATATGAACGTATTACAAAAGCAAATGCAAGCAAACTATCAAACTTCAGTCACTTTAATGATACCTGAATAAAATGCTAAAATGAGCAACATCAGTAAGGAAGAATGCAAATATTATTACAGAGATCTCTTGGCTTGGCTTTCTCATAACTCAATATTTTGGTAATAATTAGAATTTGATGATTTTATATCCGGAAACATTTTATCTTCCATCTACCAAAGGAATAAGGAAAATTTTTACTCTGGGATGGATAGTGATTTAGTATCTACGCACATACCTAATTAGAGGGGTGTTTTTATTTCTGTAAGATCATGGTTCTTCAGTTATTTTTTTTCAATTTTTGTGTTGAACACCTTTTATCCAGATTAATACCATTTGTGTAGGCAGATTGTTCCTCCCAGGTTTTTTTAAAAGAAGAGTGGAGAAGGTTCAGTCAATTTTCAAGCATATGGATTGGCTGAGTTTGTGCCTCTGGGCAGGATGCTGGGATTTATGTCCCAGCAAAGAGAGAGGTGGCATACCTGGCAGGGCTCTGACACAGTGGGGAGCGGGCAGTCGATGCTCATGCGGATGCCTGTGCCATCCAAAGGCGGGATGGAAAGGGGCCAGAAAGAAAATTTAGGCTCTTAGGCAGGACACTGAAGCACAGGAATTCAGCAGCACTACACTGAGGAAGGCTTCTTCTAGCACGTGCAAGGCCAGAGAGACGTATAGAGAGAGGCATTTTCAAGGTATGGCACAGAAAGCGGAGGGATGAACACAGTCTCATATACATCGGGAGAAGAGGGCACTCGGGAGTAAGGGAAGGCCAGACTGTTTAAATCTTAATGAAAGCAAGACACTAGCACTTAAAACCATGTGAGCATTAAAAGATTTTTTTTAAATTAAAATTAAGAGAATTGAGGAAATGAAAATTCAGGAAATGAAAACATAAGCAAGCCTGCAGATACAAATGCCAGTGCTTTGTTTTGAATGATTTATCCACTGGGGACTAGGTTGTCGGAACTCTGCATCCTCAAGTAAAAATAAAAAGGGCCAAAGTTTTCAATAGTCATTTAGGGAGTGAGAGCAACAATGAGGGAAAGCGAAGAGAGGAAAACCTTCTGCAAGGCGTGCTGCTTCTACACAATCGTGAGAAGTCTGAGAAATAACATCGGAGAACACGCCTTATATGTGATTATTGACTGAGAGCTACAGGAAACTTGGTTAATCTCCAAAAGGGAAACTGCAAAAAAGGAGGAAGCTGAATTAAACGTAGCAAAAAGGGATAGCTTAGGAGAGTTTAATCTCTACAGGCTAGATGGGGACTATTTGATGACATGCACAAATGCAGGTGCACACACAACCCTCCAGTAATGGATCCAAGGAATAAATACAGAAATACAGAACAGAGGCAAAAAAGACTCAACTGAGCGTGAAAGGAAATGAGTTCAGCTAAAGAGCAGTGCGTGTAAGGGTGGATGGTGTGCTAGACTAGAAAGAATTGGATCTAGGACAGAAACATTTTTGAAATGCACAATGGGGATCGGTGTAAGCCAGAAACACAAACATAGTACAAAGGCACAACAGAATTATTCCAGTTTTAAATGGTGACAGCGCATGCGAAGTTCGGTGCTTCAGTGGGACAGGCTCCTGTCCTACGACAAATTTTTTCTCTTTGTTGAAAATAAATCCAAACAGAAGAACAAAAATGAAGCCAAAGAAAAATGAGGGAAGGAAGGGAAAAATCTCCAAATATTGTAAACAGCTTTTCCTTTACCAAAGACATGGTAAAACTTCTGCTGTACAAAATGAATCTTACACTGAATCAAGCAGAAACTAGCATTTAAAAGAGAGATGACTTTATTGAATGTATCATTATTTGCTGATGTGTGTAATCATGAAACTGTTACCATTTTCCTTGATGTGTGCTCAATCTCTTCAAACACCGCAGAGTTTCAACTATGTTTTGGTTAGACCTAGCGAGTAAAATTTTTCTCTTAGACAGCCTTTGCTATTTGTCAAATGTTATTAGTCAAACATTGATTATTGATGTCCCAAGCCACTGCTTGTCAGCAGCAATGCAAAATCAGTTCTATCTACTGAACTGTCAGTAAAGGAGGAGAAAAAAATGTACAGATGGATGTTTGGTTGCTTTCAAACTACTTTTGTTTAATAAGTTCTGTTTGGAAGGCATGATGTGCTGATACTTGGGTTTAATTATACCTTGTTTTGTCTGGAGGCAGTGGCATTATAAAAGATGCAAGCAGAAAGAGAATTTGGTCCCTGCTTTAGCCTCCAACTTGTTAGTTTTTGAGCAAAAGTTTTCCCTTGTAACCAGTGAGTGGTGCTGGGGATGCCCACGGTGTCCTGTGGCCCACATGCTGTAAATGGGTGGCCTACATGCTGTAAATGGGTGGCCCACATTCAAGCTGCCAAGAAGTCTGTGGGGTGACTCCCAGGGGGCCACAGCTGCCTTTGGGCAGTTGCTCTGTGCCACAGGGGCAGTGCTGGGGGTAGAGGGGGATGCTGGCAAACCAAGGAAGGCAAAAATCATTGAAACGCGATACAGATATCACCTAAACCTTAAGTCACTGATTTATGTGCAAGACATCTGGTGTTGCCCAATGGAACAGGGGGCTGGTGTCAGAGCAGGCTGCAGCATGAAAAGAGGCAGTAATACAGAGTTTGGGAAAATGAGTCAGAAGAGTGATTCCCCCCCCCCCAAGGCTGTAGGTGGTAAAATGAATCAGAACTCATTTAGTTCAGAAGGGTGAAGTTCCTATTTCTCAATCCCAGGCTACAACGCAGTTGTTCCAGTCCTTGTTCCTTACTGCAATATTACACGATGATCATGGCTTGTGCGGCTTCTCATCATAGAATCATCTAGCTTGGAAGGGACCTTTAAGATCATCTAGTGCAACCATCAACCTAACTCTAATTAAAAAAAAAAAAAACACAACAAAAAAACCATACATAAGAACGCCCCACATTACTAAACTATGTCTCTAAGCCCTATGTCAAACCATCTTTCATCAGTAAGACCTGTGTAATCTTGGCTTTTCTTGCATTGTTGTTTTAGATGAGGCTCAGCACACAGATTCAGGATTATAAGCAGTTCTGTTGTCTATGATTGATCATTGCTTACTTGCCTGCTGCCTATGCAATAGAGACGGGACAGTGCTTTGGCTTCTGTGTCAAGGAGGGTTGTGGGAGAGCGGGGTTGAGTTAGCTGAGGTTTCAGTTGAGAGGAAAGGAAGATTTGGAGTTGTTCTCTGAGGAATACAGAGATTCAAGGTTTCTGCAGAAAGTGGTGTGATGTGTTTTCCTCCACTCACTGTCTTGTACTCAAGCAAGTCACCCACAAAGCCTCAGAGAGATGTCCCCTCTGGGTAGGAGCTAGTCACCATAGCTCAGTGGTGACAGGGTCACGTCCACCTGGCTGACCAGCTGGAAGGGTCATTTTTAAAAGCTCTGAGGCAACTATGGCATGACTAAGTCTTCTTATGTGATTCACCTCCCTGACACCACTTGGACTGCTTGCCTAAAATTACACATTGTATGAGCTTCTTATTACTATAATAGGGAATTTCCAAAGTGTGGTTTCTTTTCAGCACTTCCCTGTGCTCAACCAGTTTTTCAGACCTTGCATTTGGCAAAAACGCCCCAATCCTGGATAAAGAATAAGATGTAGTCCGAGGTATTGGACTAATTGTGCTTATTATCCTACCTGCCTGCTTTTACCCCTCATGTCAAGTTGGCCTTCGTATATGCAGCTCTCATCTAAGAAATCCAAAGTCATAAAAAGCTGCAATGAAATGGTACAGCAGCAGGACATGGATTTTTTTGTATAGGTTTTTGTGCATGTGAAGTCATATATATTTCACTTCAATACAGCTTTAATTTCTAGGAAAAAACTTTCAAAATGAAAAACATTTCATAAAAAATAAGTGGAAAACTATTTATTTTAAAAAATCCCTTGTGGAAGTTATGTTACTTTGTGCCAGATTTAAATTATTTGTTTCCATGCTATTGCATGTCACTCAGAGGGATGAGTTGCGTCACGTCACCTGGCAAACAATAGTGGAGAACAAAATGGAAAGCTCCTGAGAGCTCCCCAGACATTTCCTTGCCTTTAAAGGGCATCAGCTGAACAATTCTCAAGTTATTTGCCAAACTTTAAGACCTTCTGTAGTGACAGTCTTACACCCCATGGACCGTCTATCCCAGTGCTCCACTTGCTTTTGTTAGTGGAAAGTTTTTCATGGTGTTTGAAGGTTGTTGTTGTGTTTGCCCTCGATCTGGGCATCTTTAGACTAAACAAGCTCGACTCCCTCAGTCTTAGGCTTTGCACTTCTCCTGACCACAGCCAGTGGATCCCAGAAGATCCATGCTCCTCTGAAGAGCCTTACAGAGGTGCACTCTGTGTTTGTGTGTGTGTTCTATTAAAGGTGTGGGGTTGATTTCAGTCCAGTATCTGGCCCCTGAAGCCACCACATCCTTCCCGGTGTTCTACCTTAAAATAGGTCATGCTTTATTACTGACTTCTTGTATCCTACACAATACATAATCTGTCGTACACAGCAGTTGGACATCAGGTAAGAAAGAAGCTGGATGCTCAGTGCTCTAATTAAAATGACAAATGTGAACCTAAGATCTCTTGGGTTATTCAGGGAATTTTTTGCTGAAATACTGACGTTTTCCAGGAATGTAAATTTTGTGTTTCAGTAAGTCCTCCCTGTGATGTCTCCCAGTGTAGCCTACAGGGTCCTGTGTTATTGCAAGTTACTGGTGTGTGGTACCTTAGTTCTCAGAAGTGCTCAGCTGCTTGCTTTGTAGGTGGCTTCCCACTTAATTGAGACTGAGTTCGTTTGACTTATGAAGTGGGTTGAACAGAGAACATTTAGGTTTGTGATCCACAGTGATTCATCCGTTCCTTACAGAGCTTCACGATCTGCAGGCCAGGGCACTTTTAAGTTTAAACTACATTACCGTGTCATTACTTATGGGAAATGAGCATTGGATCTGGATTTAGAGGTCATGAAACTATTTGAATTAATTACGTGGCTAATATACACGGGCTATCGTCATTGGCTTCTAGCTGCATTCATCTGCCCACGCTGCTGATGTTAGGCTGCACAGGTCAAATTCTCAGCTTATGGTGATGTCCAATCTACTGGTTTCAACAGATGGCATCTGAAGATTTAGCGATGAAATATTTAATGTAACGAGCTTACTTCAGGCTTCGGAGAAATTTGGTTAGCGGAAATGAAGAAGTTGGGAGAAATTCCCAGGATATCAAAGTTTGAGCAAGTGGAGTGATTTACCCAATGCTGTGAATAATTGCATGTCCGTGATAGGGAAAATTGGACATCGGTGACTAATTAGTCTTTTGTTTACGTGGGTTCTGAAAAAATGTTGCTGGTTTCCTTCTTTGACAATAGGTTTATAAATGGAGTCATAAAATAATGACAGAAGTAAAGCAATTTGTAATTTACCAAATACTTTTATGGTTTCCTCCCACTGAATGAGATACACAGAATAATAATTACTTTATGCAGAGGTTTGTGTTGGAAGGGTCCACTCACAAGATAACAAACACGAACGGGTTGTGTATAAGCCTAAATTAACTTCAGAAAAGAAAATAATCTGTTGTTGAACTGTCCAGTGAGTAATGCAAGTTGGCTCATTTAAACCAAGGAAAAGTGAAGCTCTCTGAAGTCCAGGGATCCTTGGCTTTATTTTTCATCCAGGAACAAGAGAATGGTTTAGAGCTCACGTAGATGGTGAGAGTCTTCTAATTTTTTTCCAAGACTTGAGCTTAGGTGGGCATCATCTAAAAGATGTGGGCATTATATACGAGGGAAATACTGCCTGGCGACATCTGCAGACTCGTGATACTGAAGGTGTTACATAAACTATGCTCTGAAAAATCACCCAGCTGCACTATTTCCATATTAAAGCTGTCTAAAAGGAATGCCTGTGCGTTCCCATTTGTAACTGCCTTCAGCTTTATCATTATCTGCACCCCAGATGTTTTCCCTACAGCAACTTTTTTCATTTTTCTCCTCTTCCCATCCAGATGAGGTCAGTAAGTAATGGGGGAGCAATTTGTCTTTTCCCCCCCGTACCCTGCATCACCTTTCCTTCGGTTTCCACTTTTCCAGAGAGCTTGTAAAGTCTCGTGTGTTACATCCTTAATAACAGGTGGGCTCTTCCCCACCTATTTAATGTGAGCAAGCAAGAATCTGGACCTTTGGGTTTTTTTATCCCCATTTTTGATATTGAGAAGGGTTTGTTAGCACAAGGCAGAGAGGGTCACAGCCTTCTCTTCCTGCCCCCCGAGACAGCCCACTCCAGCACTTCCTCTGGGTGCAGGAAATGTTGCTGTAATCATAAGGGTATATTATATTAGCATAGTGTCATATCAATAAGACTTTTCCCATCTCCTTCACATTCTGCATTCTGGCAAGACTTTTAAGCTAAACAGAGATGATTTTTCCAATCATGTTCTCCGTGACGTAAGCATAATCTAATAAAAACAGTTTGAGTTCTTAGAGGAAAAGAAACATTTTCAAGAAACAGCACAACCGTAGAGCACGTCTGCTTTTTCTCATGCTGTGATCCATATTGACTCACCGGGTAACACCAAAACGAAACCCAGTGCTTCTGTACTCTGCTAGACCCATAAAGACAGCTCTGACTTTTCAAAATTGTCGACAGCTTTTGAATTACTATTTGGCCTCATCAACAGGAGCTGTTGGACACTGACTGGCCACTTTGAGTTGGTAGATTAGATGATAGATCCCAGATTTTTCGGCGATTTAGACTGTAACTGTGTGTGCCTATCATCCTGTGCCAGCAAATTCTTACATGTAAAAGTCACCAGATTGTTATATAGAAATGAAATGGTATCAAATATGAACTCAAATACAATTGTACTTCCCTGGAGCTCTGGACTGGAGAAGCTACTGGTAAGTAGCTTATCAAACCCACCTCAGCAAAGATTCTGTCCTTGCAGGTGTGGAGCCAGGTCTCCTGTAGAGAGAAAAGCTGTGTGATGGTTATGAAGCCGTTGAGAAGCGAATAGTGCACTGGATGGTGTTACAGGAGAGCTGATGTAACAGTCCTTTTGGAAATTAGTACATAACTTCAGCCGTTTCCATGGGAAGGTTATGGCAGTCTCTTGGAGAAAACGACAAGTGGAACCATGCGGGATGGGCTCCCTTAAGCAGCATTTCTCCTGCCGTGCTTGGTTTATCCATAACTACTATTGTGCCACCCAAAGTGGAGGACGTGAGTCTCTGAACCCCAAAATGAGCTGCCTGAGAGTGCAAGGGGGAGAGCAGAGCTTGCACTGTGCTAGACTTGACACAAGTTGCACTGGACAATGAAGGTAGAAGTTTTGGGAGAGATGAGCTTATGTTGGCCTGTTGTTTCATAACCGAAGGTATCTGACATCCCCAAGAATACTTCCACCAAAACCAGGGCTGGTGTTCTGGCTGTTGTTAAGAGAAAGAGGAAAGCAAAGGAATGAAAAAGACTTTCTAATTTTTAAATATTTAGACGTGTCCTTAAGATTGCTGTGATTTCTGTGGGACTGTGCCGCACTGGTTGAAGGTAAACACTGGAAGTCTTTTCAGTTGTGGTCACTCATTTCACCCAGGCAATTCTTTTTTGGCCTAAAGGAAGTGATTTTCTTTTCACTTTCTACAGGAGTACAGCCCACCATTATTTTAAAAAATGTTTATTAAAAAAAATTATTTGACAGTATCATCCTCAAATGCTGCAGCTGACAGTAATTTCACTATAGCATGGGCATGTTTTCATAAGGGTTGACGTGGAAAAAATTGTGTATTTCTAGATAGGACACAAGATGATGACAAAAATACAAGTTGGGATAGTAAATAGGAAAAAGCAAACAAGGCCTTATCTTTGTCCCTGGATAGTGCTGTCTCCTTCTGAGTCCATATTAAATGAAGCTGTAGGAAGAGAAGACCAAAGTATACTCTACAACCATGCATTTTCTGGAAAGAGATTGAAAGAAATACAGTCTCGCTGTTGTGCATCGTCAGGTAAAACATATGTCCCTTTCAGACCGGGCACAGTTTGCCCTCTCTGTTCCAGTCCTGAGCATTTGTGCCAATGGGAATCTATCAAACGCTGAGTGTGGTACTTCGTTTAGTCTAGGGTTTAATCACTGGGAGCTGGCTCAAGGCTGAATGCTTGTCCCAGTTGAACTGAGCGCTGGCCCGTTGTCAGAAGGAAGTGTCTTATATAGTAATAATATAGTATAGGAATGGCTTGTATAGGTCTGTGCTTGGATTATAGAAGATTCTTCAGGTGGAAACAATTCTATTCATATTCAATGAAGATGAAGAGGAAAGACACAGATGTATAGACAGTAACAGCAAATGGGTGTTTTTGAGAATCGATGGGAAATAAGGAACCTGTAATAGATGTCCTGTAGGACTGAGACCACGGGGGGACATTGTACCAGATCTTTACAGTGTCCTTCCAACAGAGAAAGACAGCTTGCTCTCAGGATTGTGTTTACAAGTAACTCTAAGAAAGACTGCTAAAACTTCCGTTTTATTTTTCATCCTGATAGGCTGAACTGCATTTTCCATGGTCTCTTGTACCTAAAGGGAAATTTAAGAAATGGAAATTAAAAATCAACCTGCTTATGCACCCTACATCCTCTAAAGAATTCTGAGTGGAACTGCTGGTTTGCCAGAGATGTTTTTTCCCTTGTGGACAAATCAGATTACTGCTTTTGTGCCTTATCTGCAAAAGAGAGATTATATTTCTTGACCTTTTAGTTACTTGCAAAGTTAAAGCAAACAATATTTGTAATTTGCTTCTTAGGCACGAAATTTTCTGGTACTTTTCTGGTAAGTACTAGGACTTAATCATATGAATCATGATTTCCCAGAAAGGCTTTATCTTCTATCAAAGCCTATAAGAGAATTTAAGGCTAGGGAAAGGCAGGTAAAGGAAAACCGTGCTATATATTTGACAATCATATACCTTCTGAAGATTTTAATGTGTTTTACCTTCAGGTTATTAACATCCTGCAGCAAGTCATCACTTTCTGACTAAAGGTTTACGGAAGAAACAAGCAATACAGGAAACTGGATGCAATTTAATTTTACATCTGTTCATTCGGGACCTCGATGAGTGATACACGGGGCGAGGTAGAAGATGGTGAATTCCACAGAGAATGCAACTGAGAAGTGCATTATTAATCATGACATCCACCAGACATTATCCCCTGTGGTGTACATATTTGTATTTATACTGGGCTTGCCCGCTAACTGCCTGTCACTCTACTACGGGTATTTACAGATCAAGGCTAAAAATGAATTGGGTATCTACCTTTGCAATTTGACTGTAGCAGACCTGCTCTACATATTTTCTTTGCCTTTTTGGCTTCAGTATGTTTTGCAGCACGACAATTGGACCTACAATGAGACACTGTGCAAAATCTGTGGCATCCTCTTGTATGAGAATATCTATATCAGCGTGGGCTTCCTCTGCTGCATCTCCATTGACCGCTATCTCGCAGTAGTGCACCCCTTTCGATTTCAGCGGTTTCGGACAATGAAGGCCGCTGTGATCGTGAGCATCATTATCTGGACCAAAGAGATAATGACAAGCTGCTTTGTCTTTACGCACGGGGAGATCAGTATGGATGCCGAGAGCCACATGGTGTGCTTCGAGCATTACCCCATCAAGGAATGGGAGCACAACATCAATTACTACCGCTTCTCTGCTGGCTTCCTTTTCCCCTTCTTCCTGCTGGCCTTCTCTTACTATGGGATTTTACGAGTTGTCCACAAGAGTCACGGCACTCAAAAGAAAAAGAAAATCCAAATTAAACGACTGGTTTCAAGCACTGTGTTCATTTTTTTAGTTTGCTTTGGACCATACCACATTCTACTTATGGTTCGCAGCTTGTTGGAGAACAGCTGCTCATTTGCTGGGAAAATATTTTATAGTTACCATTTTTCTCTCCTCTTGACTACTTTTAACTGTGTTGCTGATCCAGTATTGTATTGTTTTTCCAGTGAAAGCACTTACCAGAACTTTGCCAGGATGCGAGACTCTTGTTTAACATGTTTAGGGTGTCTGAGGACTGAGACGAAGGAATCGTATCCGCTGAGCGCTCCAGAAACTTCCAACAGAACACAGCATGAGCAACAGCCAGGGTTATTGCAAATATCACATGATAATACTGGAATGAAGGACTCCACAACTAACACGGGAAGCCTATAGCATTCATCAAAAAAGGACATTAATCTAAAATTTGCAGCTATGGCCATGTTTGTGTATCTATCTGATTTATCCATGCATTACAACTGCATTACCTCCCAAGGGCTAATTAGCAATGCAGTAGAGAGAGGTCATTTCTGGAGGTACTTGGACCTTGGCAATAGTGAGGAAAGCACAGGCTAAGTCAGTTCAGTTGCCACCACGGGTCTGTTGCTGTTGTGGTACCACTCAAAATCTGTTGTCTTGATGACCGTGTTGGCTGGAATAAGCTAGTACTCATGGTGTGTGGTTCTGTTGAATTTGTTCTAACTGCTCTCTGTTTGCTGTCATCATCTGTTGAAAAGGTTGGAGACAGAACAAATTAAATGTCCCCATATATACTTTTAAAAAGAAAAATAACTGCATTTCTGTAATATCCCTGTAACTCTGAAATAACTTCTCCTTCAGATGGTTTCAAGGCCTGCAGAGACCATGCCAGAACCGAGCTCCTAAGATAATCCAATAACATGAGATGTTCTGGGAGAACATGCACAAAGAACTCAGCATCTGCTGAGTCCTTCAGTCTGTTGATTGACTGTTGAATCTCAGACTGTTGAACGTTGTCATAAGCCTCCTGTTGACTTCCAGAGGTATGAGAACTCTTGGCTCCAGTGGGGATAGAGAATTTGATCTGTTGCCTTGGAAAAGACCAGGAGGTTGGTAGTACCTCAAGAGAGGTGCTTTGAACCCCTGCACTTCTCTGAGTCACTGCGTTCAAAGAAAACTTTGTTACAGCCGAATTCTACTAAACCTTGCTAAGGTTTGGGTTGTGTCCTTCAAAATTTGTGTGTCTTGGGCAGCATAGACCATTCAGGCAATTAAATAACGGTGCATTTGTCGGGGAAACTGGACATGGATTCTGCTCAAACTCTGTTTTCTCCCACAGATACTAGAGCTTAGGGTTTGGTCATTGCTCAGTAGATACAGTATCAGAAATATGATGTATGAATGATCTATGTTTCCTGGTTTAGACAGAAACAAAATGCAGGAATAAGTGGAGATAATGGTAATTAAAGGTGTGGTCTACTTTCTACCACTATCTCCTCTCTAGGTTTGTTTTGGGTTTTTTTTTCTTTATTATACTAATGGATCCTGTCTGATTCTTCTTTGTGATCTGTTCATTCCTTCTTGTAACTCTCACACTATGGCTATTGCCTTGTTCCTCCATGTCCCTGGTTTTCAGTCTTTCTTGAAACACCTCTCTTTCTGCAACCTGGAGCTGGTAACTTGCAGTAGTATAATCAATTTTGTTTCTTTTTTTTTCCTTTTTTTTTTTTTTTTTAAATGCCAAAAGAACCTCTGGACAGATGGTCTAGTCCCAGTATCTGAAGGATGTCATTGTAAGACACCCTTGCTCGTCACCAGTTACTACAAGGCAATATATTCTAACAGTCTTCTGGAAACCACCTTGAGAGTGCAATATTAGAAATAATTAGGGGGTGTATTAAATAAAGAATGTTTTTATTATTTTCTTCTTTAGGTTTGTTCACTCTGTGTTTGAAGTAACTGTCTTATGGCTTTGGCCCACGGTTTCTGTTTGTGAGAGGACAGATCCTCTCCTCCCTCCTCTTGCAGCAAGGATTCATGGCCCAGTCCCAGGGGGGGATTAGCTTTGCTTAGCTTAACATTTGGTTTGTTTAATTATTTTACATTTCTTTATGCTTGGACCACTCACCAAGCTGGATTAATTACCTTATACACGCAGTTTTTCTTCTGACTATTAGTGCTATTCAGCTTTATTTTCTCCTAATCTTTCCTCCGATCTCCCCTGTCTCTATCAAGGGGGTCAGAAGCCCCGTGACAGCGGTAGTGCCGGTGTATGTTGTCAAGCACTTGGACTCTCGTGACCTGGCAGGCTGCGAGACACACACGTGGTTTCTTCTAGGATGAATTATTTCTTCTCCTGTTTATGCTTTACTTCTTTACAGTAACCCACGTTGTTTAAATTAGATGGCTGGAATGCAGAGCATGCCGTGTTACCCTGAATTGTCAGCTGAGGGATTAAGGCTTCTCTGAGTTGGTGCTGTGATGTGGTCAGTGTTGGTCAGCTGCTGCAGTTCAAAATCAGATGGAAACTTGTGTACCAGAGCCCAGATTCTGCTACAGCTCTTGACATTTAACCTGCTAACCCGTAACAGAAGGGGAAGGGTTTTTTCTTCTTTTTTTTTCCCTTTTTTTTTTTTTTTTTTCTGAAGTCAGTGTTTTATCAGCTCTTTCTATATTGCAATTGTTAGGCTTAGGCTCCAGAAGTGTAACCAGTATGGGAGGGAGGTAACTCTCACTCAAAACTTGTATTTTGGGGCAAGAAGAGCAAAAACTTACAAAATTTGCAACAAAAGTTAGTGTTTGGAAATAATAACATACATCGCAGCCATTAGCGTAGTATGGCAGTGAGCTACTGAGCACGTAGCGCACAGAGAAGGAAATGAGCTGCCTCTTTTCCCAAACAGACATTTTTAAATGATGCTAATTTCATTTAGTGGGTTCTGTGCAGCAGGGAACACGTGCCATCCTGCGGGGTTGCTGGCTTTGGCAAAAACTTCAGCATTCACATGAAATATTTTACTTAATATTTATAGTTTGGAGAGTTTGGAGACTTCTAAAGGAGCTGTTTTCTAATTGTGAAATTCAAAGATAGTTGCGCTGCAACATCCTTCAAGAAGGCTTTAAATAAAATTAATCTAAAAAGTTAAGTGATCCCTAAAATAAATGCTGATAGATATTCAGACTCGCCAAAGCTCCCGACAAGTATGGCACTAGGATTTCTTTCTCTCACATGTATTCAACTGTTTTAAGTTTTTAAAGGCTGTGTGTCCTCAAGGACTTCAGAAGATCCACGTTCAGAGTATGGTGGTGTTTGTGGTGCAAACTGATTTTTCTCGTTCTCAGAAAGTTGTGTTTGTCTTACATAAGAGAAGGAAAATAAAACTCACTTGCCAGAAAGAAAAGTAGATACATCATTGTACTTTATGCCGAATGCAAATGTTCTTTCATTTCTAATCATGCTTTAATTTCTAAGCATTACTTTTTAATCACTATTTAATTAATTTATTCTTAACAACAGGACACCCTGAAATGTCTACAGCCTTTCTGTATTACCCAGAAAGGGACAAAATACATAAATGGCAAACTACTAATGGGAAGGAGGCAAAGGAGCCTGCCCTTGACGCGGAAGCTCTGCAGATGCTTCCCCTGTTTTCATCAGCTCAGTTAAAGCCCTCCCCTTATCCCCTCACACTCCCACACACTATCCACCATGGCCTGCAGGAGCTGGGGGGATGAAAGTTGTATTTAACAACTTTCACTACTGTAGTGCTTCCTGGAGGGTTTCTTTTTTTGTGTTTTGAACCTCCCGTCTCCACTGCAGCTGTTTTGCCCACCACAAAATATTTTTAAATCCAAGCTGCTGCAAGAGTTACTTCCCCTTGCAGTTAGGAGGTTAGTAAAACAGGAACAGCAGTGCAACAACATTTCATTTTAATGACAAGCTTTCTTTTATAAAAGACAGATCACCTCTTAGAATATAGTATCATTTAATACCCAGTATCCATTATAAAATTACAGAAAAGAAAGGCAGACCAAATCATCCTGCTAAGATCCCCTTCTTGCTTCACAGAGACGTTGTAAAGGTAACAAGGAAAGGTTGTGCGCAGCCAAGAAAAGTCACCTTTTTCTGCTTGTCTGTGCCTTGTGAGAGGCTGGGGACCACGGAAACCACAGGGGAGCAGTTCTCGATGCAGAAATCATTAGGACAGTCACTGCTGCACTTCTTTCAGCAGCTTTTCAATCATAAGCGAATGGGTGTCGTAGAAGGGCAGCCCGTCCACCTCCATTTCCAGGCTGGCAGTTTTCCCACTGCGGACCCCGAGCTCCACGAGTGCTTTCAGCAGCTTTTCTTCCTTAAAAAAACAAATAAATAGAATATAATTAAAATCCTGAAATAGACAAGAGCATTCATTCAAGATGTTTATTTCAAACGTAGGGGAGGCTCTGACCCCATCCTCCTTATTAATTTTGTGTAGCAATTTGCTAACGCTATTTTTAAATTGTCCCAAAGAATATATGTAGGATCTGGACTGACGAAAGGCTGAGATTCTTGACTACTATTTAATTACTGAGTGATATTATTGTTCCCCACGCTCCCTCAAGCAATTCAGAAGCACGAATCCCTTCTGCCTGGTTTCAGGTTCCCATATTGCACAAAACAGAGGCACCTCCACCCAAAGTTATCTCAGAAAACTACCTGCTGGTTCAGCAGCGGAGCAGCTGGCTCCAGAGGCGTTCTTAAAGAGAAGAACAGCAGGGAAACGTGATCTCTGCACGCCTGTTGCTTTCTATCATCTTTTCCTACTGATTTCATAAGAATTCTGGTTGCTTAGAAAAGGGATGGGGGATAAAGAAAACCCTGAAGTTGGGCTTCCTTGGGATTCTCTGAAATAGTGTGTACTTCCCTTTGTTTAGAGCTGCGAATTTCATGTTTACAACAGTTAATTTCTTGCTTAACAGTAACAACAAAGCACGTTCCAAGTTGAGCTGTTGAAGTAGACAGAGGGAACCAAATCCTGGGTTGTGAGTCACGGGCCAGGCAGCGCTGGGAGATGAAAAGATGGGTGAAAATCTACTCTGAAAACCCCCTGGTTCTATGAGCGGTGAAATGAGAAGACCTGGTTTCAAAGGGATGTAGGTCTGGCACAAACAGCTTTGCTTTTCATTTTATGTGAAATGTAAAACTTCTGTTGTCTTAGTATTACTATACAAAGACTTTATTTCTCTAATTCTGTTAATAAAAAGCTAAGAAAAATACAAAGCCTAGTCACGTCTTAGCTTCTCCCTGCCCCAACCCTGTAGTAATTTATACACGGCTTTGAAACCGTCATATACTTCTCTGGTTTTTTCCCCTTCCTTGGCTAGAAATGCCTTTTCTGGTCTTTGATCAACTGTTCTGTTTCCATTTGTGTGAGAGCCTGCTTTGATGGAAACTGGTACTGAAACAGCCCCACCAGTGTCCTTGACACACAGTTCTATAGGCTGAAATACTTCTTGTTTGATATTCCTACCCAATAACCCCCAGCAAAGACATTTATCTCCGGCAGACAAATTAATGATGAAAAGTTTATAAAGGTAAAATGCCCAATATTCTTTTATTAAATATTAGGGTTTTTTTCTAGGAAGACTGATAAACCATCAAGAATACAACAGCTTTAGATCTGAATTTAGGCAGAATATGGTTGTATTTTACATAATACAGTATATGGCCAAAATATAAACATTTCTGAAAGAATTAAAGCATACCTTGCATTGTCAATTAGCAGAGAATTTAGTGTAATTTGGTAACCTGCTTACTTGTTAGAGCTCTTGGTCTGCTCACACGGGGAAAAAAAGCTTCCTCTCTTAATAGTATGTAACTATTAGTATATATAGTATATAGTATATAACTGTGCCTGATAAACCATATTCTATGATCAAATGTTATTGCTTCCATTTGTAAAGAACATACAGAACGTACACTGTGCTTCCTTACCTGAAAAGTGCTGCAATTTGCTCACAGTTCTCTCTTTAGTAAATAAGTATGTTGGGAGTGGGGTAACCAAAAAAAATAATCAGATTAAAATAACTTGATAATTTGCACTTTATTCAGGAAAAAAACTTCCCTCACAAATGACAAAGCTAATAAAGAACACTAAACCAAATGTCACATCTTTATATATTGCTCCTTTAGGAAGTATTCCATATTCTTATAGGTCCTAATTTCCAAATAGTTCATTTCTTACCATTAGTAAAGAGTTCAGTAAAAGAACAACTGCCTGACACGTACACCTGGCTGTGAGCTGCAAGGGAATGCAGAGTTGCCTGGAGGCTGCTCAGCGTTACCTACGTTGGGATTGCCATGAATTAATGGATTTCCCTCCAGTCACTTCAGTATAAAACTACCACGAACATCTGACAAGTCAAACCAATATTGTATCAACCAACATCATGACGATTCCACTCCACAACTGAAAGGTAAGTAAAGACGGTTTAGATCGAATCGTTTCTTGCTCATCATGTTTTCAGCGAGGAACAAATGCTTTGCAGTATTCTTATTAAAATATACATAAAGACTAATCCATGCACTTAGAACAATCTCAGCGGGGTTCTGCTCCTTGGGAACAGAGAGCTCCACAGGTCGGGGTCTGTCGCAGTGCAATCCTGGCAACGCTTGGACACCCAGCTGCAGAGAAATAACCTTTCTGTTCCAGGGGAAGCCTTCCTTTAGTAAGTGTGAGCTATAGTTTTCATGGAAGGAATGCCATTTTTGGAAGACACGTTATAAGACACGTTATAAGAAAGCTGTCTGGTGCTTTGGCACTCCTTCAAATGTCTTCTTTCCAGTTACAAATGGGCAAACACAAACACCGAGGTGCACGTGTGTGATGGTGCTCTTTATCTCACAAAGGTAATTATTATAGCATTAAAAGAAACTGAATTGGGCAGAAAGTAGCCATAGAAACATGAATGCTCTGATTGACTTTATACTAATGGAGTACGTGAACACTAATGGGTTCAATCTTCTACACTGTTTACTGTTGCTTGATTTATAATTAAAGATATCATATTCTCATCAGACACTTTGTAATTTTCTCTCCTCCACAAAACCCTTTCCGTTAATTTTATCTCAATAGATTTTCGTTATTGCACTTTCGATAGCCCATTATTGGATCATTGTCAATATTCCCAGCTGTACAGCCTAGGAAAACAAACCCAAGGATTTCCTGTACACAGTATCACATTTAATTACAATAGCTCATTACCAGGAATTTGATAATATTAGTTTTTAGGATATGTTAATTTAAAGGGCAAAAGAAAAGTAGATGTAACTGGAAAATATTTGACCATTTTACCATTGAAAAATGAAAAGTAATAAATCTATTTTTGAAAAAGATTGCACTGAAGGTGCCATGTGCTTTGTTAAGTCCAGGGATAAGTGGCTGTGTGGCTACACCAAACATTGGGATTGCTTTCAGTTTTATAACCTTTCGATGAAAAATTTAAATAGCAAGAATTAAAAAAAAACCAAACCACCCATAAGACCTACTCTAAAATACTTAAGAGGTGCTTTGTTGGAATTTCACCCAGAATGTACTGTCATCTCAGGAGAAATACCCCACCGCTGCGGGCAGCATCTGTGGGAGATGGAGTACATTTTGCTTAGTATTCTTGGAGATCACAACCTTACTGGCTTTGTCCAACTCTCTATAGAGGTATTCTGCCCATAAAACCAACTTGAAGTTCCTAAGTTATTACAAATATGGTGGAACAAACATTACTTGATCATTGAGTGTGTGTGTGTGTGTGTGTGTATATATATATATTTTAAACATTGCCAAGTTAAAAATAAGAGCCATGTGCTTAGCCGTATGAGCACAGATCACAGTCATTTCTCACTCCTCTCAGTTATTTTACTGTTTCTCAGTCTGAAACCTTTGCATTCCCAGAATATCAGAGCTGCACTAGTCAAACCACATTTAAAAATTACACATCTGCAAGTCTTTCTCCACATTTAATTTAGAAACATTCAAAACTGATTATAGAAAGGTTCTAACGTAACTAGAAAAGGTGCAGAGATCATAAGGAAGGTGCAAAGATCAGAAGTGTGGAGTGGCTTCTGTATTAAGATTGTGACTCTCGAATTTTGGAAGAGAGACATGTAAAGCAGGATACAACAGAGATTTATAAAATCATGAACAATGCCAAGGAAGTGAACAGGGAATTTTAGCACTGTATCACAATATGAGGATTTCTTGCACTGCCCATAAAATTGTGGCGCTGTCTTGTGCTTGAAGTTGCGGCACACAAATATATTCACTATTGAGGACTTTTATGTTCACTCTGTTTTCAATCCTTTGCAGAATATATTCTAAGTACAGTCTGGCTGCTCATTCACCAGGGATTCCCAAAAGACCATGTGAAAGTAAGCTGTTGAACCGGACTGGGCAGCATTTAGTGGCTGGTAGCCAACTCCATCTACACGTCACGAGCAAGTCCCACCTCCCTGGTCCTACAGAAATTACCTTGGTAACTGATGGAAGCGCTGACAGCCAGCCCGCCTTCTTTGGTAACGGTGGAAACCCAACGGCTTTCCTCAGGTAGCGGTCATGTATTTCACAAGTGCTGAGGATATAGAGAGCGCAAGCGATGGCGTAGCCTCCCCAGTTAGAGACCCCTGCGAAAGAACGTCACCGTGAAACCAAACTGGAAAAAAATGAACGTTGGTTATTGCAAAAATACCAAACCCGGGTAAGTCATTGGGCACAAACAACTGAGTCTCGTGTAGGATGGTGAAATAGAACGTGGAAATGAATGAAGTATTGACATGAATTTGGAACAGTTGTTCCAGAACTAGACAATCCTTAACATATTACGGTGATTTCAGTATTACTTCAGATTGAATTTCTGCAAGTTTCCATCAAGTTTAGCTTGTGGTTTGTCTTTCCAACAAAGCAAAAATTCACATGGGGATGGTCTGTGACACAATTCCGTTTGGCTTAATGAGAAGTCCATGAACTGTGAGGAGCTGTGCTACAGCCCCGTGTCTTGCTTTGAACTGCACAGAGGTAGGACAGGGAACTGCTGAGGTAGCAGAGGACTACAAAGATGATGAGGGACCTGGAGCATCTCTCTTATGAGAAAAGCCTGAGGGACTTGTTTTTTTTTAGTCTGGAGAAGAGAAGGCCGAGGAGAGATCTGATCAATGCTTATAAATACTTAAAGGGTAGCTGTCAAGAGGTAGGGGCCAGACTCTTCTCAGTGGTGCCTGGTGACAGGACAAGGGACAACAGGGACAAATTAGAACATAGGAAGTTCCACCTAAACATGAGGAGAAACTACTTCACAGTGAGGGTGGCAGAGCCCTGGAACAGGCTGCCCAGGGAGGTGGTGGAGTCTCTGTCTCTGGAGATGTTCAAAACCCGCCTGGACACATTCCTGTGCAACCTGCTCTGGGTGGACCTGCTTTGGCAGGGGGTTGGACTAGATGATCTCCAGAGGTTCCTTCCAACCCCGTATCATTCATTCTGTGATTTTGATAAGGTATCCTAAAGCAAGCACGTTTTCACTGGTCAGATTTTATAACGGAATGCTGTACCAGTGCAGAGAACCACTTTTCTGTCACAGATGATGTGTGACTAAAGAGTTCAGCTATTTTATAAGATTCAAAACCATGGTGAAACTAAATCTCTGTGTCTTGATGATGTGTCCTTGGTGCAAGTAACATACAAAAGACATTCTAACGTAGTTAATAACCATAAATTTTCAAACCAGTCTACAGAGTCTTGTTTGTCAGCTTCTTTGTCAAGGCTGTACTGGACATCAATAGATTTAAAACTTGCTGTGAGAAGTTATCTCTGCTGCCTGATATCTTTTCCAGAGATGCAGAAGGGCAAAATTTTCAAAAAGTGTGGAAGTTGTTTTGGTTCAGGTAGTTTTCCACACTTAAATATGTCCAAACCTCTGCCTCCCTTCCCTTTGCAGGGTCTGGGCGTGAGGTCTGTGCTATCAAAGTAAGAATCACCAGAATTGCCAAAACAGCCACCGTAAATACTATACACATTTAGCCGTAAGAAGCAGATGTAATTATCATCACATTCTCATTTCTTCCAAAAAACTGCTGAAAATTCATATGTGCATAGACATTTTAATTCCTACACAGATCACTCCTGCAGTCCTCCTTGTTATTTTATTTAAAGTGTGATTTTTCAAGAGTATGTAGGATTTGCCCAACTATTCCCAATTAAATGCACTTTCTTAGACACAAAACATCCTCAGTTTTCAGTCATTCCTGCTGGAGTCATACTTGCTTAACTATTCAGAAAATGGACATCATACAGAGACAAATTTGGTGATGACTTGGTCATACAAAGAAAGGGCCAATACAGATTAGTTGGAAAGACAGAAGTTTTCTTGTCAATTGTATTCTTAAATATCAACAATTCTTGCCCCCACAAAAAAAAAATAAAAATCCCTTACCAGCTACAATAGTAAAATCAGCTTCAACATCACAAGCTATAACATCTCCATTTTTTATGTGCTTCTTCACAGCATCTTTTACTTTGCCCATTCCTAATTCATTTCCTCCATCTCCAACACCTTGATTAAAAGAGAAAAAAGACCAAATGAGTATGAACCCAGCACATAACTAACAAGCCATTCAGAAAGCATCCTGTGTCTTCCCCAGAGTCTCTGTGACAGGACACGGCGCCGCACGAGATGATTTATCCATCAAAAGTGTGTAAAACCAGAATACTGTGAATGAACTAGCTGACAGCATCACCTATGGCATGCTAACGTGGAAGTGGAGGTATGCAATACATGCTGCACGCAAAAGAAATCTAAGTTACCCAGTGCTCATGAACTGCAGACAGAATTAAGATATTAAACTTTGCTTATGCAAAATGAGTGTTCTGTATAATGCATTAAATGAGTGTTCTATATAATGCGTGACCATAAGTACCTTAGCACATATTGAGAAAGAAGATGAAAATGAATCCCAAATAAACCCAAGAGCCTACGATTCCTCAGGAAAGCAAGCATAGAAAACTTTGGCTTTTTACAAACTCTAAGTAAAAAAAGAGAGTAAATATAGCAATTATTGCAGAAAGATAAGCAAAAATGTACATAAGGACTTTGGCAGAAGTAGGACTTACTGCACTTTCAATCTGTTTCACACAGGCCACTATCAATGTGTACAAAGAGCCCAACCTTGTGTACTATTACTGTTTTCATTTTTTCTAGCAATTTTTTTAAAAAATAGCCAGTCTTAATTTTTTTTTGAAGTGTTCTTATATTCAGGGAGTGAGGCCCTAATTTTTGTTGGCCAAGTAGAAACACTATATTTCTCAGTGATTTCAGTAAAATCAATGGGACTTATGTCATTTCAGGAAAATTCCGGGCAACCCTATGTTTGGGACATAAAAATGTTAGATGGCACTCAGAAATGTGGAAATGAGGTAACACATAAACTAGCAGTTTACATGAAAGCTGGATAGTACCTCTAGTCTCTTATTAATGTATAAAAAACAATCACAAAAAATTCCACCTATTTAAATAGAAATTAAAATTTCTCTTTCACCTGTTAGTCTAAATGGCATCTTCTCAAGTTTGAAGATTTTATAGAAAAATCCTAGCTAATGTCTGTGAAACAGAACAGTGAAGAGCTCCAAGTCCTCACTGCAGTGTATCATATTTGAATTTGAAATGTGACTGTGCTCTAATGCATAGCATGTGTTACAGGAGAGAAGTTACAGTATTTATAATTTACACTTCAAACCCTGAAAATTTATAAATTTAACACTTTGAGCAACTGCATAAATATCTCACATTAGTCTGTAGCAAATTTCTTCTTGAAGTGAAAGTAATTTCTCAGCAGCAATTTTTTATTCTAAAGTCTAAATAGTCAAGGGAAGTGTAACTGAGTGACACAAAACTTACATAAAATGATTTGCCATGACAAAGCTAATCTTTTTTCTTATCTGTTTTAATAATCTGTTCAAAGGTATTCTGGTGCTGGCATTAATTTTACAGCCAGGAGAGAGACACGGGCCCTTTACACATTCCCTTCATCTCACCCCAAGGCAGACAGCTCAAGTACAGGTATCTGGAAGAAGACAAGAGGAATCCTCTTCTCCTAAAGGCCAGAATGCTTTCCAGGCAGAGGAAAAAGAGTTCTGTCAGATCTTCCACAAAAGTTTTCACTGACTACATCAGTTTCTGAAACTACATTCATGAAAAAGGCAGGAAACGTCAGTCTTCTGCACTAAAAATCATTTGTATGAAAAGGAATCAAGTGCAACCACATTTTTTCATGCAGTACTTTGGAAAGCTTTTCATTAGCTCCTACAGAAATATCATAGAGCTATGTCAATCCCATGACAGCTGGAAAAAATAGCACGTGGTTTCGGTAACGTCTCTTAATCTTTTATTTCAATCTCTTGTGGAAAATGAGTCCTTCCAACCTCAGTCTTTCATGTCTTCTAATTTTGTATATTCCTGAAGGTTGCTGCTTACTCTTTTTATGCTACTGGTACCCATACAACTGTAGGCATCGTTCATGATTGTCCTGTGGTTGGACTCCTAGATCAGATTTTTTTTAAACATATTAATATTTTAAATGCAAAACCTAACAGCAATTAATCAGCGTGTAACAAACGATCTAATATTTCCCCTCTCCACCTACAAACACAGTACTTCTTGCCACTGAGCACACAATGTAAAGACTTCTGTGAGGCTGAAAACGTGATCTTTCTAATAACCTTTTCTAGTCTATAAAGTTATCTGAGTACTCTGCCCTAATGGGTGCTGTACAATAATTGCATTTTACTTTGCAACTAGACATATGCTGCCTGAAAAATTAATCATGATCAGCAGCAATACCTGATCATCAGTAATAATATATATAGGCTGTCCAGAGAGGTGGTGGAGTCTCCTTCTCTGGAGACATTCAAAACCCACCTGGACACGTTCCTGTGCAACCTGCTCTGGGTGGACCTGCTTTGGCAGGGGGTTGGAGGAGATGATCTCCAGAGGTCCCTTCCAACCCCATAGCATTCTGTGATTCTGTGATAAGAGACAAGAGGCAAAGGCCACACTCCAGCTTTGTTAAGCTAGGCTTTGCAGAAATACATTGAAAAAGGCAACAACCCAAGAAACTGCAATCAAATTTTAAAAAGACAAAAAAAGTTAGTGTGATAAGCAAAGTAAGAAATGTTAAGCAGGTAACAGATTATGCAAGAAAAAATTACACTGTTTTTCTATAGATGCTCAATTAGTTCTCCAGCGTAGAATATCCAGGTACTGAAATTCCACAGGAGAACAGAGCGGATACCTTCATTGTTTTTTGAAGCCTAATGACTTGTTAAATCATCTTCTGTGCAGAGAAATTCACGGCAATGGGACACAGTGAATCTGGATAACTGCTGCTTTCCTTCTTATTGACAAGCTCCTGGTATTTTTAATGAATGACATTTCACGGTATATTTGAATATTCACAGAATGTTTAAAACAAACTAAATTTCTGCTGAACAGATTCAAATTCCCACTGTGCAGAACACTCCAAACTCCACCAAATTAGTAATATACTCTGAGCTGCTCTGGGAGATATTTTAGGAGATCGGGGTATTTTTATTAAAGGAATCAGGATGTGATGTTACGTAAGTAGCTGGAGAGACCAAGTCCTTGTATCGATAGCCTAAAATCAGGGACAAAATAATTAAAATTAACTGCAGCAGATAAAACTCTGAGGCATTTCGCTAAACATCTTTATGAAAGCGAGCTTTTTCTATCCTTATTCAGTCAATCTTTGGCTTCTCTGCTGAGATTGCCAACAGAGGGCCATCTAGAGTACTGCTTTCTGAATGTTGGAAGTTACTCCTTGAGAATAGGGCAAAAATGTGAATTAAGTCGAAGTAAAATGTAGTACAAGTTTTAAGATAATACAAAAAATACCAGTGAACTCTTCTGCTATGCAGCTTTTGAATTATTCCAATACAGTACAATCAGACTACACATTATCTCTGAAGGAGCGCTCTAAATTCTGTGGAAACATTTGAAAAATACCAGTACTGAGAAGTGAAAAGTTCCAGTGCTTTTGGTAGCACTTAGGAGTGAATGCACAGCACTACAAGAAGAAAAAAAACCAGCCAGATCAGCAGACGTGGTGTGATGTGACTTAAGTCAGCCCGGCATGGATACTTATTTCTAGTTTTGTGACACTTCTAATTTTGTTTCTAATGTTTATATAATTATATATTTCTTAACTCCATTTTGGGCTACACAGTGTAGCACGAAGCATTTGATTCTACAAGCCCGTTGTACGAGATTTTACATATGGGAATCCTTCGTTTATGCCATATTCTTTCAAAACCAGACACAAGTCAGTTTTCAGGACAAAAAGGATGATCAACAACAGAGAGGAGCACTGTGCTGACATCAGCACTCTTATTAGATGAATTAGTCAATGCTAATGTAGTTCTGGCAGGAAGGACAAAGTTCTCCTTTACAGATTATTATTGTACATGTATATTTTGTTAGAGAAGGCACTATTATAGTAGATGCAAATACGCAATCCCTGCTGAAGAGAACATACTGATATAAGGCAGTATAAACTAAGATTCTACCCAAATTCCTGGTTTAACAAAGATGTAACAATCATAGAAATAAGTATACTATTTTAATATGTAATGTTTCCATTCAGTAGTCATTTGCTTTCTACACTGCCCTTCACACATAAAACTACACTTAGAGAAACATCTGTTTACACACTGATGTATAGATAATGCACACATCTGGCCCTGCTTTTTCGTCCTTAAATAACTCTGAAATCAACTCCTTCTTTTTTTTTCTTGGTTGTGAGAACCCTTCAATA
Source organism: Tringa tobata (assembly GCA_033628505.1). Classification (NCBI taxonomy): domain Eukaryota; kingdom Metazoa; phylum Chordata; class Aves; order Charadriiformes; family Scolopacidae; genus Tringa; species Tringa tobata. The sequence goes on along the minus strand of JAHREE010000173.1, from coordinate 5,939,827 downwards.
GAAACCTCTAATTCTTCTCCAGCAAGGGTCTCTAAATTCAGCCACGACAAACAGCTGTAGCCCCCAAGGCCATTACTCAGCACCTGCCTCCTGCTCCCCTTCGCTTCCAGGAAGAGTTCCTGAGTTTGTGCTTCTCTTGCTTCTGAGAACAGAAGACAAAACTCACACCTACCTGTTGTTGCAATTCCTGGAATGGTTTGTGCAGCTAAAAACAGTTCATCTATGGGATCCACCAGGTGTTTAATGTTAACTTTCCTGGCATTGTAGTAATTGCCATCAGCAGCCATCCCAGCACGCTCTATTGCTATCAGGTGATCAAATCTGGTTAGAACGAGTGAGAAAACAGAGGAGAGGAGTGAAAGCTCTGATCCTCGCCTAACAAACTCTCCTGGTGGCTGCCTATCCTGTTGCGTCTGGTTCTGCTTTTCGACTATTCTGGATTCAAGGTAAAACCTGGATGCTATTTTGTTACTTCTGAATGTAGTTCTCTATGGTTACTCGTTTCTCATATCTTTAGGGCAACTGAAACCACATTTGCCACCAAGAAAAGGAAAAGTTCCTGAAATCCTTCTAACTAGCAATCCATCTGGCCTTCCCCTTTTTCATGTTAAAATACATAATATCTTGTAAGATATCAGTCTGAGTGTTTTCAAAGAAAAAAAGTGGCAAATTAATGATCATCTAAAAGCTCGTTAGTGTAAACATAGTCTCTGCTTAAGGTATGTTGCTTAGCCAATGTGCAGGTATTTCTAGTTAGGGAGTTTTTTTGGTTTGGGCCTTTAGATTTAGGGGATTTTTCTTTAAGTCCATGGCTGTTTTGCTAGTTATGGAAGTAGACAGGTGTACCACAGATGTACTACGTTTTAAGTAGAATTTTAGTACTCAGTTGTGCTGCTGTATGTTAGAAGTAAGTTATTTTGCTTCTGTTTCTCCCATTTTACTTTCAGGAGGTTACTAATTCTGCTGAATTACCAAATGTTTTTTGTGGGTGGGTCTACAGTGACCTTAAGGAGGTTATTCGTCTACTTTAAAGAAACACTTGCTTTACCTTTTCGGGACTGTGGGATCAATGGAAATAGAAACTGGCTGTAATTATACTATCCATAGCTATAAACCACATTTTTAAAACAATAAATAAAAAATGAAGACAGCATCATGCATACTATTAAAGCATATAATTATAGCATATAGTTATCCTGTGGAAACAAATAGGAGTTAAGTTGCTGAAGCAAATACTAGGGTGAAAGGTCTTTTTATTGAAGAGAACAAACTGAAGGCTACTACATTAAAATGCTTTACAAGGAAGTATCAATAGAAGTGAGTATTGTATGCCTAATTAAAGGAAATGTAAGTTGCCTGCTAAGTAATGAAATGTGGATACGTCTACTTAGCAAATTCTCCGGTGCATTAACCCTACTCACTGTATAAATCTGAATTTTTGCCCGACACTGTATACTCAACAATGCATATGCAAACAGCTCACACTGATATGGAGAGGTGCGTGCGTACACCTAGAATGTTGGCTTTGGCTGCCGAAAGACAATAGGATGATCAGTTTCACACAGCTAAAAAGCTTTTAGAAATTTTTCAAAGGAAAAGAGCTATTGATAGATGAGGTATCGTTTCTTTTTTTGTATTCCAGAAACGCGTAATTGCAGAATAACATGGAATTTTGCACTTCATGTGTGCTCCCATATCAGTGTTTGGTTTCAGAGTTGGTTCTGTTCATTCCAAGCCTTGAGGATTTACTTGTAACCACTATGCCTTCTTAGACCATAGTCATTATTTTCATTGTAACTTTAGATAGTTGAGGTGTGACCCGTTCCCAAAAACTGAATGCACGTACCTAGGTCTTCCAGGATTCCCGTTCTCACACAAAAACATTAAAGCTGAATCAGCACTTTCCCTCTGATAAGTCAACAGAGGGACAGGTCTCTTCAGGATTCCTACAGGAAAACAAAATGAAAATAAAATGCAATTTAGATACTATGTACCATTTTTTTGGATGCGTGTTTGAGTAACTTTAAAAAGGGAAAAAAAAAAGAAAGCAGATAACAAGACCAGTCCAGGTAGTAAAGACTCAATGCCTTTACACAGTTCTTGATAAGCTCCCTGTACCCTTACTTTAAATTAAGCTTGTTTAGATGTTAGTGCTAATAAATGGGACCTTGAGATAGAAAACAGGTCTATGAGAATGAGTACAGACATCCAGAATCAGTACCCAGACACGTCAGCATTAACTTGATGCCAGCTGGGTTTAACACAATGTCATCGTAGCAACGCTGAGCAGAGCTTAGAGCAAGAACTCTGGTTCATTCTCTGGACACCAAAAAAAAAAAAATAGAAAAAATCCTGTACTAAGTGACAGTGAGATTAACCGAAGGAAACCTTGGCTCAAATTGGCAAGATAAAACCTGAAAAAAACAAACAATCTTGTGTCTTACCTAGTTGAACAGCCTCTTCAATAATCTTTTTATTCAGATTCATGGCTCTCTGATCTGTTACTATGGCAACCTCTTTCTCCAAGGCCTGCAATACAGCTGCAATAGCCAGGGCTCCTGGGGGCCCATCGTTTTCTTCCGGTGGCTCGTAAGTGAAGTGGGTAGGGAATCCAGTGGTCACCAGCACCGACCGGGCATGGGAGATGGAGAGACAAGCCTTCAGCAGCTCCTCTTGGCCGAGCAGATGAATTATACCCCGGTCTCCTGTAAAAGCGTATTTAAAGAGAGCAGTACACTTCGATATATCGTTCTCCTTTTGAAGTTTCTGTGTGGGTGAACCTGCATACTTTATTGACATAAAATGGGTTAGGAAAAAAAAAGAGAGAGAAAGTAAAACCTCTGGTCAAAGTCAGGAATTAGGGTACTTTCCTCAGGAAACCTAGGAAAGTGTAGGATATGAGTAATGGAGATAACGGGCTATGCTTCCAGGTTAAGAATTTCAGTTAACTGGATTTTGAGAATTACTACACCTAGCATTTCTAGGTATTGGTGTAAATAGCTTTTTCTTCTTCTGAGAGCTTACTGCATACTGTTTCCCTTCCTTTGGCCCTCTGCTTTCCTCTGCTCGGTGGCAACAGCCGTGCTAGACCCTGTCTGGCTGCTGCAGCTGGATTGCAACTCGGGCATCCCAGACCTCGCAGAAGTTTGGCTGCAGACTTCAGATGAGTAAGCTGGTCCTTTGTCTCTGATTAACTCTATGCCCTTAGGGAAGAGCTAATTCCCAAATAAATTCCATTTAATGAAATGATTAACCCCAGAAGTGAGGTTTCAGAGACACTGTAAGTTACCAGGGGACTTTATAATCCCCATGAATACAGTGGTATCCAGGTGACTGCTAAAAGATCTTGTAGCACTTCACGTAGTTGAGAACCATGTTATCTGACCATGAGAAACAGGCAAATATTAAGAGATGTCTCTTCTTGTGGGTCAGTCCCTAAAGTGGGGCAGGGGGATGGGACACTTTAATTGTTCAAACCTTTCCTATCCCCCCTCCCTTCCCTGGCACTCGGCAACACAAGTTCCCATCGAAATCCTTTTGATTTGCTAACGCTCCTGAAAACCACAAATTCCAGTGTGCTGGAATTCTTGGGCTGCAATTCTTGGCAGCCATTCTTGGGCTGACAGGGAGAGGCAAGCCCTCACTATTGTTTTCTAGCCTCCTCACACCTTCATCGTTCTCACCTTCCTCCCCTCACCTCTGCTCTTTCCTCTTTTTGTCCTCAAGGTCCCCCTTTGCCGATTCTCCCTCTGTTCCTCCTACCTAACGTACAGGCGATATATAGGTAGCGAACACGGGAAAAAGTTCTGAGCAAAACTTAAGTAAGGGAAGCAGGGAATATTAGTCTCTGAGAAGTGGGGTATAATATCTGAGATAAAGTACTGTGCTCTCCTCTAGCAATGAAATGAGGCTAACTAACTCTTAAGTTAGGTCCTGTGTTTCTGCAGAGCGTGGCATCGCGCCAAGCCGAACTCCGGAGAGTGGGAAAAGGAGAGGCCTTGTGAGTAAAAATAAACAGACCCAAACATATGCACACAGCCCAAACCGGGAGCTTGGGGGAGCTGGGTGTAAGCTGTTTTCCACCACTGCCTACAGAGAATTTCAGAAAATTTATGGGAAACTGAGATGAGAATTTACAGCGGGCAGAGGGGACTAATTCAGTGGGTATTTCAGGAACGGTTGCGCTATTCAGTTTGCCTTTATTTCCCTCTCATCTGCCTTGTGCACACACGCAGCCCTACCTCTCAACCTTCTGTGGTGATCAGGTCACTTCAGTCCATCGCACAACACCTCGGTGATGAATATGTCAGCAGAGCTTGGCGCAGTTCCGTCCGTCAGAGAGAGGGATGTTTGAAAAGCACGGGCAACTACTAGAATTTTCTGGTAGTCACGAATACGTGTAAAGAAATTCACTCAACGGTGAATTCCCATGTAGCTGCTACCAGCGTGCTGAGGTGCCCTGTGCTTTACATTCCAATTTCAGATTTATTCAGTAAGAGTTCAGATTCCCTCTGGACTCTCCAGTTTGCTGTAAACATTGACGCTTCTGTGTACTTTGAGAGGGTACAGTCATCAAGATCAGATATTCCGTTACCCGTAAGATTAAATGGTTTTGGCCAGGCTCTGATATTAAATACAGTAACAGAAAATCTAAGACTCACATTTAACTCACTGTATTCCACAAAGAATTGTTTTAAATCTTAAAATTGCCTTTAGACTCTTGCTGTGTTCTTGAATTTTATGAATATCTAAAAAAGCAGGATAGGTCATATACCTACCTCATAACAAATCCACTAAAGGAAGAGAGTTTTTGTTTTTACCTGGATCTATTCCAATTAGGGTCTCTAGATTCCTTATCTTTTGGGCTGCTTCTGCTGACACAATACTGTAATGCAGAGGATCCTGAGAAATGCAGTGGACTTGTGGGACTTCTCTTGAGGACCTGGTTGTGACATTGTCGTTCTTTAGGTCGGTAATGAACATGCAGCCAGGAGAATGAGTAAAAGCTAACGGAGCTCCTAAAATGGGTGAAAAAACTTGCAATTAAACACATTGTTACTGCAATGTATTGAAATATCAGAATGATAAAATAGCAACAAGCTATTTAATTTAACAACACCGAGTCCCTGTCTGATGGCACTTACAGCATAAAAACAGGCAATACTTTTAAGTTACACTGCAGCAATTAAGACACTTTGAGAAAGGAATGTATGCACATATATCTGAATGTTTTCACTTCTAAAAAGCTGTCGTGGGTAGCCGAGATCAGGTTTTTCTACAACACCTTCTTTGGTATAAACTTGGGGCAACTTAGGAACTGAACACTTGTGCCCTCCAAGGAAGTCCGTCAGGAATCGGCAAGGCTGAAAATTGGGTTTGACACACATGAAGAAACTGGTGCATTGATGTAAGAACAAGTTAATGCTTAAGTTTGCACAGTACGTTGGTGATATTGTTTTCATAAGAATAAATTCATTTTCTAGGTTCTAGAGTGCTGCTGGAAGCTATGGTGTCTCCCTTCTACCTTTGAATAGCCTTGTAATGGTGATATGACAAAACTATGTTAACTACTGCCTGCGGGCTAGTAGCAGCCCTTTATGGGATTAAGAAAATTGGGAATAGCATCTCTGCACTGCGCCTTGCCAACTGAGCCAGGACACCTATAAACTGGCAAGGAAAAATGACAAAAGGTGACCAGGAAGCCTTAGCAAAGGGAATCTGAGTAGCATCTTAAGCCCTGGTGAACAATAAGGTTATTTAGACCTGGCCGTGTAGCCCTAAACTGAAAATATTTGCTGTCCTTATACTAAATCCAGAAATCTTGATCTAAATTATCATTGATTTGGCAAAATGTGTGTGGTGTTGGATAAATCCCAACTGGTACGAGCAAAATATGACTTTGTTAGGATGGTGAAAAGGAAGGAGATGTTTCTTAAGCAAGTACGTATGTAATTAGTTTGTGCTAGATCTCTTGGGAGTTTATGGCTAATTAATTTAAAAACACCTGGGGAACATGGTTTTTGAGGTTTAATGTACCTCACCAAACCATGAGAGTAGACAATATTTTTTGTGAGAAGCTAGCAGATTCATCTAAGTATGGGTACTGGTGGTATGGCAGAATTTTAACTACATAGATTAGAAAGGAGCACAGAAAGATGCAACTGCCAAAAATTTCTGGAATGCATTAATGACAACTGCTTTTAATACAGAAAATGGAGAAATAAATTAAAAGTAAAAGCCAGTTCCAGGCAAAGGCAGGACAGACAGCTGCTTTGGGCAACAGATTGTAGAGAGGTTGGCAATTTTTTTTCTCTTCTTTCTTCCCTGCAACAAGCATGCATGAGGATGGTGAATAAAATTGCTGGAGAACACAGGAAAGAGAGGGATCTTCCTTTTGGATTTGGGACTGGAGAAAAGGCTTTGTATGTAAGAAAGGAAAAAGAAGTCTCTGCTCCTAGTGCTGTACGTATTTACAGCAGGCATTGAGAGCAGTTTAGCTAAACATCTGTAAGAAACCACAAGGATATAGCAGAAGGACAAGCAGATGACCTCCCAGGGCTCTCCCAGTTAGCTGCTTTTCCAGTAAGAACTAAAATATGAGCTTTCATTCCACACTAGTGATTTAGAGCAGTATACAATAGTGTCACTAGGGGTTAGTTGCTTTTTCTCGCCCTTTGTGCTCATGCCTGTTATAGATGACTGGGTAAAGTGCAGGACAGCTCTGCGTGCAGGGCAAAGTTTCATTTATATGAAGTGTGTTACATTTACTTCATTTTAGAACAAAACCTAAAAGCTCAAAATTCTTTTCCAGGTCAATTCACTTGCAAATTGATTTACTAGCTCTTAACAACATTTTGGGAAGATTTCTGGCTGTTTCTTATTTTTTTCTGTTTTTCCCTTTATTATTGTTGTACTGCAGTGTAATACAAAATAATATTTTAAAAGGAAGAAGCTTAAGAAAGAATGCTTCTAGTTTTAAATAATGCTTAAAAAAAGATGTTTTGATGCAGTCAGAGCTTTAGGTTTCTGCCTCTAAAATACTCAAACAAAAGTGATGGAATTTCTCTAAAAACTTCCTTGAATATAGACTTATATTTCACAATGGAAAATAGTCCTGCAAAATGTTTTTTTTGTTGTTTGGTTGGGGCGTTTTTTAGCTCACCCTAAAATCAAGCCTGCTAGTCAGCCAACTCATTCAGTCCACATTTAAAAAAGACAACAACAACAAAAAAAAGAGAGGTTAAAGGATAATTTTTAAAGAGTCTCCAAATACAGTACATACTGCAGCTGATGACTGCTTCTACTCCTGTTACTCCACAGGCCCAAAACACTGGAATATCACCAGGGTGAAGGTGAACTGGGTCTCCATAATCTGGTTTGGAAAGATCCTGTATTCCCAGCAGACCTGGAATTGATCAAAAATGAAATATGTGAGAGATTTCAATTAGGCAGTACTACTGCAAAACCAGGGGGGATCGGACCCCAAACATCACTCAGTGACACCAAGTCACTTGCAACAGTGGCGAGCACCACTGAAATGGTGGTTTTTGTTTGCCTTTGAGTGTGCGTCCCCAGAACCTGAGCTGACTTATCTTCCCTACTTGATGACATCAGTATGAATGTATTCACTTGATTTCTGCAACAAAACACAAGCTGGTCGTGTATGCTGAGCTTCCAACACTATAAATCTTCTCTATCAACAGAAGAATTATGTTCACAACACTGGCAAACAGGATAAATGACTGCAATGCATAATGGCTTTTTTCTAGAACATGTTTTCTGCTGCTTTAGCTTCCTACGTTCTTTAGCTAGAGAAATGAGCAACCATTCTTTTACCTCTCTGGGTTAGATATCTACATCTCACTCTTACCCATCCTCCACTAAATTGCCTTTTAATATTCTGGGTCATTCTAAGCACTTGGTCTCTTCTCTTAGTTTTAAATTCTTCAGACATTTTAATACACCCCTGTCTTTTTTGGAATTAATTTATGTAATCTGTATCTATAATAATTTACTCCATTAAAAAAAGTAATAGTGGAATTCCTTACTTGCCCGATCATCTTGTTGCTCTACTCAAAGTAATGACTTATTACTAGTTCCTCAGAGTTAAGCACTCAATATATTACCGGGGTGTGTTGGTACCAATGGCATCTCCTTCCATGCTCAGCAATGTGATCCTTCTGTGTATGCAGCCCAAGAGTCTACTGACTGACAGATTTCTGTCAGCAGAGGGGACTTTTATTTTTTTTTACTGTGATCTATCTTCATCTTACAGGTGGTTGGTTTGGGGTTTTTTCCAAACAGCCTCCTGGTTTATTTTTTTTTTCAGATTTCCCTTGCAAAGAATAGGCCTATACTTGTTTGAGGTTCCTTTTTTAAAAAAATATATTCTTTTCATATTTCTATTTATTCTGTCTTCAGTGTTGTGCTCAATGTATCCTATTTCAGTATTTTTTAAAATTATGCAGTATTTACTTTCACAGTCATCCGCTAAGACACAAAATGCATCCACACATACTTCTCCCCATGCTGTCAATCACTGCTACCCTGTCACTGAAATCTGACAGCGAGAAAGTATTCAAATGTAAATGAAACTGCATGCATTTTAGAAAAATGTGATTGCACTCTTTTACCAAAACCACCTCTGCCATATAACTTAATTTATTGACATCAGACATCTATCTTTTATCCAAGAAATCTGTTCAGCTCATTCAAAACCTATTTTTTCTTTCTTTTTTTTTTTTTTTCTTCAGCTCTGTGACCATTAGAAAGGAATAATACATAATAAATTTACTGGTGCAGGTATTTCAGTCCTACCACTTCCCATGGTTCCCCCCCACCACTTCATTTTTTATTAATGTTAAGGTGCATGCAGAGGGAAATTTGAAAAGCACTGACCAGGGTCCCCCACGTGAATTGGTGCTCCATGAGCTTCTTTTAATCCAGATGTTGCTAGCACAGCTGCTTCCAACTTGCTTTCAGGAATAGGTCTCATTGTGACTACTAAGTTGCAGGAAAAAGTCGAAATGCTGTAGCAAGGCACAGCTGTCTGGCAGTTTTAAAGAATCCAAGGTGTTAGCAGGAATATTGAAAAATATTTCTAAAGTATTAGTAGAAATAAGACTAAAACTTTGCACTGTACTTTAGTTTAGAAAGGCTGCATACTAACATTAATTTTAAATACTTTAAAAAATATATTTTTCTTAGCATCTCATTATTTTTATTTTTTTTTTGCAAAATCCAGCAGTGCAGGAGTTAAACACTCTGTCCTTGAGCTTCTTCATATAGCTCACTATAACTTTCAATATTATGCATTTCTTGCTCCCCTACGTACAGCATACAGTGTGGTGAGCTCAGTATATTCTGAATATTGTCAGACAACAACGGTGTGCTCCCCATACAGAAAGGGAAAAAGCTAATAAAAAGTACCAAATTCGGTCTGAATCTGCCCTCTGCCTCTGAATCCAGAGGAGCCACAGTGCTCTGTAACACACAAGGGTCAGGAATTCCTGCTGCTGGCAGCACCTGGGGGTCTACCTACTGGAGCCAGAATTAATCCAGGACTTTTGTCGACATCAAAATCTGAACAGTAAACTTTCTGAGCACGGTTATAATTTTCAGTGCTGTGGCAGATACCTGACCTTTTTGGGAACGGCTTCTGTCCCACAAGTCTGGGTTGATAGCAAAAAGGCAGTTTAGAGGCTCTGCTGTCATGGGGCAAAAACCAAAATGTGGCTGTTGTACATGCAGAAACAACTGCTACTGTCATGACTCATAAAAGGAATATTCCTACCCCAAGCTGGAGCCAGTATGGAGACAGGGCGTGTGTAAAGGCATGGTCAGAGTACTGCATGGGCCACTGGTTGAAATGGCGAAGGCAAACCAGAACAGAATCCAAATGAAATGGCTGCCACAGCAAACAAGGAAAAGCTTTGTCACCATGAAGGAATAAAAAAGCAGTTTGGCCTTTCAGGGAGTTGAGAAAAGCACTGAAGTGAGGCTGAAGGTGTTTCACCCTGCATTTTTACGCGCTCAGCGCCTGAAGTTACCGTGCAGGTAGAGAAAAAAGTTCTGACTTTGAGCAATAAGTAAATGCACATAATGTGTATATGGACACATACTCAAAGGTGAAATTAAGACTATGTGTGCGTGCATACACTCACCTTATACATGCTCACATTACATTTCTGCTCAACGTTTCTTACAGGAATGCCAGCATTTTGGACGGCTTTTTCAAAAGAGAAGCTGCAGCCCAAATAAAAAGTCACCATGTCCTTAAGTTGCTCAGAATACTCCTTTAGGCTTTTCAGAGTCCCAGTGCAAGCTCCATGCTCATACATTCTGTACTGCAGGCAGTCAGTTCTAGAGAAATAAGAAGTTATCACAACTTTATCACGTTTTTTTTGAAAACAGGGCGACTCGTTTGAATTGACGTTAACCCAGTATCACACCACAAGATACAGCCTACTTTATCCATTTCTTTTCTTTCTGAGTAACAGTGAAACAAACATAGTGCAAAAACCCCAGAAATACCTTATTCTGCACAAAAACAAGCCAGTTTACAGAACATGTTATAGTCTGCTATTTGTTAGGTTTTATAGGTAAATGTCTCTTATATGTGTCTTGTCTCAGGGCTTCAAAAATTTCGGAGCTGCTTTAAGTCTTGTTTTTAGCATTTACTACAGGACCACATCTTTTAAATTTCATAGACCTTACAAATACCATGCAGTCTTCATGCCTGCGTTACTATTAAATAAAACTAAGGTTTGTTCTATTATTACTATTTATTAATAGTAATTACTATTATTATTCCATTCCGCTGGCTCGGACTGCAACGTATTTAGAAATCACAATTTCACTTTTGCATTAGAGAAATATGTGTAATGCTTAAAATTATCATAACAAGAGGATCAGGCTGATAGAGTCGTGCATAGTTTTCATTCAAAGGTAAAGCTCCAAGAAAAGAAACTTGTTTGAAATGTACAACCGGGCGAGCGGGCTGTTCCCTGAAGCCCTCCTAATCCCCACCAGCAGAACTTTGAGAGGTGGAGTGGGTGGGTAGTTACCTGATGTCAGAATCACTACTCAGGGAAGGACATCTCCAATCACCTGGTTTACTTCTGTACAGCAGTGGCAGGGGGCCGTTGTTCGCCTGGCAAAACTTCTCGAAGTCATCAGCCAGGGACTTGTGCAAAATCACCACATTGGCCTGTTTGTAGCCTGAAACGGTGGGAGGGAGGAATGACTGGTGATTAATTCAGGTTTTTGTTTGTGAAGCAGTAACTTTTCTGCGTAGATTTCTTTAGATGGTCTATAAAAAAATTATCTTAAGGAAATTTCTGATTCTGAACTCTGTAATTAAATTAAACAGCTTTTGGGAAAGTTTTAAAAATCCTAGCTGGAAGTACTCTGTATGTGAATTTATTCACAGCTAAAATAGTTGGCAGTCACGGGTAGTACTAGATTACGAAGACAGCATAATTACTTTAATAAACACTTCTACGAATTTATATATAAACATAATCTATTACCTAACCTGGAAAATTGATATTCAATAGGAAAATGCTTTACTTTGCAAATGTTAGGACAGACCAAAGAAAGGCTATTGCATACCACACTTTTACCATTTTATTTTTTTTTCATTTAATAGCAAGCTATAAATCATGGCTGGTCCAACAGTAAACTCCTGGTATCTTGACATTATGTAGCACATGCTGTAGAGTTTCTTGGCTATGGAATTTTACTGTAGGCTGCAATTTCACTGAATTTCACTGAATTTTCAGAGTTGGAAGGGACCATAGAGATCATCTAGTCCAACTCTCCTGCTGAAGCAGGATTGCCCAGAGCATGTTACTCAGGACTACATGCAGTCGGGTCTTGAAAATCTCCGAAGAAGGGGACTCCATCAGCCTCCCTGGGCAGCCTGTTCCAGGGCTCTGTCACCCTCACTGTGAAGAAGTTTCTCCTCATATTTGAGTGGAACCTCCTATGTTACAACTTGTGCCCGTTGCCCCTCATCCTCTCACTGGCAACCACTGAAAAGAGTCCAGCTCCATCCTCCCGCAAACCACCATTTAGATACTTATAAGCATTAATTAGGTCTCCCCTCAGCCTTCTCTTCTCCAGGCTAAAGAGTCCCAGTTCTCTCAGCCTTTCTTCATAAGGGAGATGCTCCAATCCCTTAATCATCTTAATAGACACAATTACAGGTCAGGAATAAACTGTTGCCCCTGTCACATAATCTCAGTAATTTCTACTATTTCTAATTTAAAAAACTAAAATGAACAGCACTGCTACACTTTCTTCATTGGGAATCGAGTTTGATTGAAAAGGTTGTTAACTGCTGCCATGCAATAGCTTCTAAATACATTAATGGTTTTTTAATGGGTATCAACAAAGAAAGCTCACATTCATTGATTTACCAAAAATTTTTTTTCTAAACACTAGTAGTTAATACCAATGCCATTTTAATTTTCCTGTGTGTAAATATCAACTGTTCAAATGCAGAGAGGAAATCTGGACTACAACTGGTCTGTGGTGTATAAAGCCACCAATTAGCTGTCCTTGTATTGATACTGTCTTGAGAAGTTATTACCGTGTCTGATATCAGATAGGGGAGTAAGAGGCTGCATAAAAGCTCTCACTTTCTTAAATACTGCAGTAGTCTGTCATCGAAGAGGCAATCTTTTAGTTGAAACCAACGATCTCCCTTAAAGGGCTGTAGAAAATCAGCCAAATCTTACTCTTGACCAAAGCTAACAAAGAAACCAAAAGATAAAATTCTCTTCCTGATGGAAAAATGCAAAGCAAAAGTTGAGGTAAGCATGTATTTGCATACTGAATGTGCCCACAAACTGCTCACTTGGGAGTACTCAGCACAAAAATTCATTTTATTACTAGCAAAAGCTACTAAATACAGAAACAGTTTCTTGCTAAATACAGAAATACATTTTCGTTAAACAAACATACTAAATTTACCACCGAATAAAATACTACATTCAGTTATGCCTCAGCTTCATTCCCTGCTGTCCATATGAAATCCACAGACACTTTCTACTTTGCTGGTGATATTCAGGACTTCTTAAAATGTATGGTTTTAATCAGAGCGTTCAACTCAGACAACGCTGAATTTAAAACACTAGTCACAGCTGACAGACTGGATCTGTAGGTATAAACTCAGGAAGCTTCGTTATAACTCTCTGACAAATTTATTGCTCCTGCTGACAACTAACCTTACTTTTTTATAGACAAAAAGGTATTTTTCCCTTTCCATACCAGCTTACACATATATTTTACACAGGTGGAATGATATATTTTCTCTGACATACCTTTATGATTTAACAACACAGTGTCAGGTGCTTACAATGCGATTTGAAAAACAGCTTAACATTTTATTCTGTTTTACTCCAGTGTTTTTGATATTCCTACATTCCTTCACAAACAGAAAGAGAAAACACACAGGTATGAATCTAGAATGGGACTGCTTTTGCACTTTGAGTTGTTAGGTTTACCTACCCTCCGCCATTCCAGAAGTATTACTCATACTGAGTCTGTTGCATCGAATTACTCTTCTTAGCACATGGGGAAGGAGAGATTTCAAGCCTCCGGTCAAAAACATCTCTTCAGCCTTAATAGAAGGATAAACAGAAATTTAAACACAAAGCACATTTATTTTGTTGGCATTTTAAATTCTGATTTGCTGGAGAACTTTAGTTTCCACCTCATGCTCCACCAAAGTTATTATCACTGGGAAATTCTAAGTTATAACCCAAAAGGCAGAACAAAGTCAAAAGGTTACTTCACTGACATTTTATGACTCCATGCAAACTGAATCTTTCAATAAATTAGCCAGGCACGTAATTTAGCATTCAGGATAAAATGCAAAGTTTTGCTGCCCTGTAATGTAAGAAACGGATCTCTTTTCTCCCTGGTAAATATTCATTTTCTAGAGTATTCACTTTTCAAAAATTCCTTGTAACTCTAAAATTGCAAAAGCACAAATGAATTAAACTACCAAGCTATAATCTGTAATATTACTTCTCTGTTCAAAATGCTTTTAGATGATCAGTAATGCAGTCTTGCGGTAAAGAGAGAGAAATGCATTCAGAAAATGTCCTTCTGACACATTCCACACATATTATACTTTTCAAATATTAATTATGTAGAAGTGAATACTCCTGTGGCTATTCTTCCACTGGGAAGCAGACATATAGATGTTTAAGACACTTGTCATACAATCTGAAGTAGGAGCAGAGATAAGCACCCTAATCACAAGTGAATCTGACTCTCTTAATATTTTTTAGAGATTTAAGATATCTTTTTCCTGCAACCTAGTCAAAGCTCACACAAAGATTTTTCTTCAACCTAAACTAACTAATAACTAAAAAGGGTTTAGTACATCACTATTAGAAAAAAGTAAAAGATAGCTCAGGCTAAGATAATAACTTGGCAGCTTATGTTTTTAATCTTGGTCACTTTTAAGTAAAGAAATGAAACTGTCCTCAAAGTAATCAGTTACCGACCTCCAAGTTTTCCTTTGATTCAGAAGAAGCCATTCTTGATGTCATTCATAAGAAGTAATAAATATGATAGAAGCTGTGCTGCTTTTTTAAAAAGATGCCAGTAAATGAATGTACAGTGAGGTGTTACAACCTTCTAGCAAAAGTTAACTTTTCTGTTAAAGGTCAACAGTTTTTGTACTATAACTACAATAGTACAAAGTTTCACTCTCAGAGTGGAGTGGAATATAAGCGAAACTCATACCTTATACCTCTGAGCAACTCATTCCTTAATTAAGTTGAAATAAGACCAGTGGTATGTTTCGATTGAAATTACACTCACATCATAGTTGTCTGTCTGAAATCTTTCCCAAAGCTTGCAGAATTTGAAGAGGTTAAGCTGGGTGCACTGAAATGTAGAGTAAGCTTTCTATCTATTCTTAAATCTGAATTTTTTATATAATGTCAGTCACAAGAAATAAATTTGGAATTATTTTTCTAAACCCTAACTACTTTCTAACTCTTCTCATCTTTTCTGCTTTTACATTATCACTCTGTATGCTGCACAAAAAATAGTCTTCATTACAAAATCATGAACAACTCCAAACACATACTTTAAAGATAACAAGAAATTGGATTTAGAATCACAGCTGAGCTCTAATCCAGGACTCTAAGTGTCAATTTAAGAGATGTTATTCTTACTGCAAAGAGAATTTCTAACACCAGTCTGGAATTATTCACTCCAGAGGTTTAAAACTAACCACAGTGATGCTAATAAAAAAAAATATCCAGGTTTCTTCATTAGATTCTTTCAGAATGTTTTTCTTTATTTCTGAGCATCTTCAAAACCATTTAAATCATCTGTCAGATTTATGGCCTTAAGAACTACTAGCCTACTTGGATTTGAAAGGCAGACTGAAGTTCAGGAAACTAGTTTGGGATCAAAGCTGTCTTCAGCTGGGCAAGCCTGATTCCCCCCTCATAAAATGTGTGGCCAATAGCAGAAATGGAAGTATCTATGAGTTTTTATCAGCAAACACTTAGGTGCCAAGAAGTTTCAAGTTCGTATGACAGCAAGTGGCCAACAAGCTAGAGGACTGTGAGTATCAGCAGTGCCGAAATGTTGGCTCTAAGTACCCCACAGAAGTACTTGGGCTTGTCGTTCCTATCCATGAACCCAGCTCCCAGCTGGAAAGCAACATGTATTGTTGATGACTGGTTAGGAAATGAATAATTTGAACATTAACTTTGTGTAAAAGCAAACTGATTCATCTCTTTCAGATAAGCGATAAAACTTGCCATATGACCATTTGCAGTCACTAAAGTCGCTGTGTTGATTTTATATAACTATAGGGGAAATCCAATAGGATTAGCATTCTGAGTTTTAACTTTAGACTGGTGTATTTGCTATACAATATCAGTAATACATTACGCCGCTGTTTTTCTTTATTAGTTGCTGAATTTGGATAGATGATAAAAACTGTTAGATGGTCATAGTAAAAACTAGCTTTCGCTGTTTCACTTCCTCGGGAACGGCCAGTTTCTATGCAGTATGTTATCTCCCTATGCTGTGGGGTATGGTCAGGTTTAGATTCCCCAAAGATCTCTAGATTCTCCTGGAAAATCGTTGGAGCCATCATGACCATGGCCTGTTTGGAATGACAGGGGAGAAGCACCAAGATAACTCACGTCTTAGAGCACCTTCTCCACTTTGTCCCATCAGGAGGCCTAACGAATTGCACAGATCCGCCCCATGGGGCCCTCAAGCAGCTCTCTAACTAAACAGCCTGGTGCTGGTAATCAGTTCTCAGGATCTGTCCCCTGGCAGAGGTTTTTTCAACTCCTTTCATTTTGTTCTGAGATACCTCCCGTTATCTGAAGCTATCAGCTCTCTCAAGGGGGTGTGCTGGATCACGATACAGATAAAGACAGGGTGCAGGATAAGTGTTAAAAAGCCCTTAAGAGAAGACGCTGACAGAGCTTATGAGATGGCTGTTGTACCTGAGGGCACCCTATGTGATGTCTCCTCACTAAGAGATACTAAGATCTGGCTTTCCAGTTTGGCTTGCCTTTAATGGAATGAACCTCTAAGAGGACTTGATGTAATCCTGGGTAACCAGCATTTGAAAATCAGTTCATTTACTGGCTGTGTAATGACAAACTTCATATTTAAAGCACTCAGTCTGAAAAACAACCTTGTTCTAAGTCATCACATCTAAGTTCATCTAAGTTCTAAGTTGCTCACATCAGACTCCCTGACTTACAGTAACAACAACCAATACTGTAGAGCTTCATCGCACTGAAGTGTCAAGATCACTCTTGAAATACCTTTTCTTACACCTTTGCTTCCACATTAGAAACACAATAAACACTTTTCTTTTTAGAGCTTTATATGAACGTTCAATGTATTTCATGTGTATTTTGAGTTTTATGTACTGAACTTAAATGAATACATAAAAATGTCCAAGACATTAGAATGACACTTACCCACTATTGATTTGTGGCCACTGCCATATCCTGACCTGCACTTCCAGATCTTGACAAGGATGATAGAACTTCAAAGCTGGAAAGGGATGATAATGTACAAGAATGATCAATAAGAATGGCGTAGGGAGCTGTGTGATCAGACGATGGCGGTACGGCACATTCCGTATCAGTAGTTCAGAATAATGAATCAACTTGTCAGAAACCATATTGTATTGAAATCACTTTATATTAAAAAGACATATGTATTCAGGAGAAAACTTTTCTTTGCATCAGTGGCAGTCAGGAAGTACAGATATGTACCAGCTTTGGTAAAAGTTCTAAACGAATTTTGGGTCTGCTTTTAATAAGTAATGTAAAATTGTTAGGTGACATCTTCATTTAGCATATAAGTGTGTAGCACCACCCCAGTAGGGTTAAGCAGCTACACGCTACTGGATTACTTTGGTCTAGCTGATTTGCAAAATATCCCATTACCTAGGCAACAATATTTTCAGGAAGGCCGTATTTGGAGGGTGAACATTTATTTTTTTTATTCAGAAATTGTGATCAATTGTTGTCACGTAAAGCTCTAGGTCATTCACCATTTCCACCCACTGCTCCCGGCGCACTAGCTGCGTACGGTGACTGTGTGCAAGGAGATGCTGCTCTTTGCTGAGGTGATGGGAACAAGACTGGTTCTAAGCCTCATCTTTACAACTGATTGTAAAGAATATGCACTATTTCCCCTGAATCCCACAACTCATGCCAGGAAAAATGTTGAGAGGAATGTTACTTTATCCAATACAAAAGGGGCCTACAGGAGAGATGGGGAGGGACTCTTTATCAGGGAGTGTAGTGATAGGACAAGGGGTAATCGTTTTCAATTGAAAACGGGAGATTTAGATTAGATACTAGAAAGAAATTCTTTACTGAGAGTGGTGACACACTGGCCCAGGTTGCCCAGAGAAGCTGTGGGTGTCCCATCCCTGGAGGGGTTCAAGGCCAGGCTGGATGGGGCTTTGAGCAACCTGGTCTGGTGGAAAGTGTCCCTGCCCAGGTCAGGGGGTTGGAACTGGATGATCTTTAAGGTCCCTTCTAACTTTAACCATTCTATGATTCCATGATCTTGTTATAAAACCCTGCTGCTCTCAAGAGTGTATCCTTGTCTGTAATATCACTTAGAGATTCACTAGTTTCTATCTTTAAGCCTTGCCCAATAACAAAGTTAGTTACTGTATATCAAGGTAAGCGTTAAATATTCAACAGTAATGCTTGGAAAAAGTGACTGATACCATTCACCTTTGCCAAATAATCTGCAACCCACCATGAAGCCAGAAAAATGCAGTTCCAGAGAGGGTGTAATTGAGGTTACCTTGTCTTTCAGAGGACTTGTTTGATAGACAGTGTAGTCTCTTTGCACCCCCCTGGTGTTTGCGTGTCTCAGGCTATTTCTTGTTTCCTCCCTCTTTCTTTTGTCCACATTTTGCCTCTGTCTCTTCCTTTTCCCTCCCTTCCACCTCCACAACTCCAAGATGGGCTCACCTTTGTAGGGCTGGCTTCCTTGGTTTATCTGACGGCATCCTTTGGCAATATAGGAATTTGGATGCCTTCTCTCCTCTCACTAGCTCTTTGTAATTTATGTACTTGCTGTATCTCTCATTTGTACTTTAAACTCTCTCTCCATTTTCAGCCACAAATGAGCTTTTCCTGTTCTCAATCTGAGACAAAATAATCTAACTTCAGAAATCACAAAACACAATAAATGCGCAAACGGTTTCCTAGACTCGTAAAATGCAGATTCCTCTGAACCTCAATACCTACACCTACATGTAGAGATATATATACACACACCCCCTTTTAATATTACAGATAGGCTTGGATTAAGCATAATTTTTCTAATTACTTCTTCCTTTTTGACAGCAGAACCATCAACTAGCTTTGTGAAGTTATGTATCTTGACGTTAAATTGCAGATTGAGCTATAGTTTATAAAGCATTTTTATAATCTGCAGAGCATAATCTCTTTAGAGAAAAAGAAGGAAGCGCAGTAAGTGGAACATTTTGTATTACCTTAAAGCTTTCAGAATGAAAAAGTGAATCTGTAAATTTCGCAGATATTTAAATATGAGCATAGATTCTTTTCAGGCCCACACTGTAAATTATTCATTACCCAGGAAAATGGAAAAATGTCATTTAAGTGTCAGAAAGATTACACTTTGAGATGCAGTGGGTGTGTCCATAGCACTGTGCTAAACCACACCAGATAAAAATGAATAAAAAAAAAATAATAATTACATAATAACACAAAAGGATTAATCCATCCTTCAGAAGTGCTAGTGTGACTGCTTTGCCTTCACGCGTCTCGGGTAAATTCAGGAAATGAAACTAAAAAGATACAGTATTCCTGTAATTTTAAAGATGCATCATCTGAGAACAAACAGCATGGAAAAAGTACTGCTGGTAAGAGCCAGGTTGATAAAGTAGATAACACCAGTTCCTGATGTCACTGATTACGGGTCTGTTTCTGTATTGGTACCAATACACTAGTAAGAATAGGGTTGAAAGCAGTGATTTCTCAAAGTGTAGCGAAGAGACTCACAAGGAGCCCAAAGGTTCTTAGGAAATACAATTTTGCATTGTTTATATCACTTTTGCCCTCTTTTCAGTTTAAAGTTTGACAATAAGAACGGGTGGTGGCACGTACAGGTTTACGGGCCAAAAAAAAAAAAGGGCAGGGGTCACCCTTTAGCCCTGCTGGGCAGGTTTTTTTAGATATTGTCCTGCAGATGGCTTGCCCAAAGCTCCTGCTGCACCAACAGGAACAGCAGGGCAACCTGAAACACGAGCCAGCCCACAGGCTGCCTTTACTGATACATAATGGAAAGTAATCTAAACTAATTATACTCTAACAACCCCTTTGTGTACTGTGCCATGCCCTAGTATGAGTAGGGTTACAGAGGTTTGTTAACGTAAACATGGTTTAAAATGACCTGTTGCTTAATCATTGAGCTGATTTGGAATCCTGCCAAGAGACTTCTGTGAAAAAGCACAAACTTCTCTGAAAATTCACCCCATTTCGTTTTCCAACCAACTGGCTCTCTCAGTTATACTTGTGATGTCTTATTTGAAGAATCCATTAATGATCCATTTTCTCCCCATCTGCTATGAATCACTTCAAAGCACAGAAGTGCTTTGTGTATCATTCCAAAGAGGAAGCGCTTTGTGTATTTTCAGACAGCGGCCTCATCCAGCAAATTAAGATTTAACTTTACATTTGAAACACAGGGCATTTGCCTTTGAAGTTGATGCACCTTTAGAGGAGGGCTGCAAGTAGAAATTTAAATTAGTTTTAAATTAGTGTTCTCTGTGTTGCTTAAAGCAGCCAGCCTATCCTCAAGATCCCACAGATCATGTCAGGATGAGAAACTGATGATAGAATCAACGTATCTCTGATGCAATTTTGTTTACTCACAAAAAAAAAAAGAAACACGATGTTTATTTTCTCCCAGTGTATTGAGAAAAAAAAAACCAGAAAGCAATTAGCAGTTCAGACAGCACCTCGTGTTAGTGTGACACATCTCGCACAGGCTCCCTGAACTTCCACCACCACATTTGTAGTATTTTACACTCAGCTTCTGCTCTGGGACAAAACAAATGGTTTCTCAGGTGGCGTAATAAGGGCAGCGACTAGAGACTGGTTCACACCAGGCCCTGCCCTTGCATGGGCACAATCTGTGCAAGATGTTGATTGTTGAGGCTTTTTTTTTATCCTGCAAAGGATGAGGTCTGATGACTTCATACAGCCTTCCAACCCCTTGGGTCATATCCCGATACCCGCATACCCTGTCCCATCATCTTACAAGAACACAGGATTAACAAGCTTTAGAGCAGCCACCTCATTTACACGCACCTTTGGCAAGAATCCGTACACACGTAAGAGGAGACGAGGGCCTTTATCAAGATTTAAAAATGCCACTTTCATGCCTTTGACATTGCAGAGAGGAAACTCACCAGCTGCAGCAAGAAGAGACAGCAAATGATCTACCAGAGGTTGTTTTCATATAAGATGACAAGAACTGCTCATTCAACTTCAAGAAATTGAAAAAAAAAAACCCACGAGGGTGGTATTTAAATATAGTTTCCCAATCTACACTGAGCTACAGAAGATCTTCAGAATCGCTCCACAATTCTCTGGGCTGGGTCCAGCCACCGGTTCTCTGTCTTGGCCTCTTCTGACACTAAGACAACCCAAGGGTGCAGGAGGACCTTGCCTGCAGGCCCCCAATGCCAGCCTTCCCCTTGTGTCCCCCACGCAGCACTGGCAGCCAAAGGGACAACTATTGGCTGGATAACAATTCCAAAAGTGAGGAAAATTTTTCTTCCCAGTCTTACTCATGCAGAATGGAGGTGGAAGCCCACAGGACAAAGTGCAGTGACTTGTCCTGCTCTGTTTGCAAGGCAGCAGCCATGGGTGATTATTTTGATAAGAAAGTGTGTCCCCACCTAGGTTACACCCAGCCACGTCATGCATGGTCAAAGGGCTGACAAGGTGCCCGTTCCTCCCAAGGAATTCCATCTGGAGGTAAGCAAGTCAGCGATGTTCTGCTCCCTACACACCATAAAATTAGTACCAGGCTTCCCAAAAAAACGTACCATACTCCTGCTGGCAGGTCATTCAGGCTGCCCCCAGGATTCTGCCATTTTTTTAGGGGTTCAGGTGTCTGCCAGCAGGTGCCAAGTTACTGCACCCACTGCTCCTCACTGAGCAATTCTCCTCAGATATGGTCACTAAAGGAATGATTGCAGCCTACGTAAAGACACACAAAGAGAGTGTCCTGGAAATGTGGGTGTCTTAGCAGGCTGTGCCTGGGGAACCTCCAGTGAATTGTACCTCTCCAAGCATCTTTGCCTCCGCAGATACCTCTGATGGAGAGACACTGACTTTTGTTGTTCCACTGATTCCTTCAGCTCTCAGACTGACAAGTAGTGTCAACAGCTCTAGAGGACCAAGCATGATTTCCTTGATGGAATCATCCACCAGAATGATCCTTGATGAAGCAGAGAACGAGCTACTCTATAGCTATAGGCTGCCATGGTGCCTACTGTCTAGAAGAAAGACGGGCTTGAACTGAAGCATTGTGTTTTAAAGAGGAAATCCCCTATTACTTTATGCTTTTAAATTGAGGGAAAGGGTACAGGCCCTTATCAAAGTGTCCTCTATAGCCTGACCCCACATCATGGGGACCATTCCGATGCAGTCAGTCCACCACGGTCACCTCAGAGCATCACCATACATGCCTTCATGTGCAGTTTCAGCAGAGAACTCAAGATGTTGAAAAAATACAGTTTGCCTCTCTAGGTCATAGAATTCATCCTGAACTTTTACTGCTTTTCCCTGTTTCATGGGTAAATAGAGTAAGACCTGTAGGCCTACCACCCTCATACCTTTTATCACCATTAAAATACTTTTTTTTAAAGCAGCTTGGTGTTAAAGAGATGACTCATAATGCTGCAGCATCAGTTAGCTGAACTTGAAGGAGATGTTAATGTCATAATTTTGATTTTCATTACCAAACAATAAGAAGGTAAGGGTTGAAAATGTCTTATGCATCTATCACCTCATTTTATATATTTAAAATATAAATAGGCTGCAGAGGTTGGTGTGCTCTACTTCCAAATTTCCATTTTAATACAGATTTAAGTCCATGTTTTGTATAGAGGCAACGCAAAACAAAATTTAAGCTATTACTTGTTGTTTGTTTGTTTATTTAGGGTTTTGTTCCCAGATAGAGTTGAGATAATAGGCATAAAACTTGAGTTTAAGGACTCAAACCTACCGTAATTCTATGAATATAAGTAAGAGAGCTGAGTAGATAAGTAGTCCTGTTGAGCTCAAGGACAAAGTGCATAAACATTTGCTGTGTTGTTCTTCATCTGCGGAAGTGTTTGCGTACAAGCCATATACTATACACAGATCTAAGCAAAGAAAGATGTGACAAAAGAGAAAAGTTAGCTTAAAGTAAAGACAGAAAAAGATATAAGCAATACACATGCTTTTTATAAAAATGTGTATGGAACAAGCTAACACCCCTGATATAATATAATTAGTATTGATGAACCATGCAGTTCGGAAATGAGGTTTAGCTCTTTAGCAACTATCTTAGCAATTATTGATCCTGTTTTCTGCGTACGTGCCAGATAGGCAATTGCAATAATGTACCTTGAAATTCCATACCTTCTATTTAGGTTGTGCTTTAAGATATGAAGTTCCGAATAACCATTTTTGCTCTTGGATGTTTTTTCACATAACTTACTATATATCCTAATTATGGAGAGTGTGATAAGTTTTGCTTTACTTTGTTTTCAAATGGGAAAAGACTTTTGGCTTGTTTAAGCATTACGTTTTGATCTGGCTGAATTTTCCTCCTTGTCTGAAATGGATTTTCACTTTCCATTACATCATAGTGCTTTAAGAGTTTCATGGTGTGAATTAATGCATGAATAAAGTCCAAATAATTAAAAACATTATTAGAACAGTATTCTTCAGAGGATAGGATTAAAGCTACATCAAGCCCGGTATCCTGACTTTGATAGCCGCCAATAATGAATATATAGAAGGAAGAATTTAAAATCAGAGCAAATATTGACAAAATTTAGCTGGTATATTCTTCCAGCGTTCCATGACCTGTGGTTCAGGCACTTTGGAGCTGAAGGTGATTTCTTTGTTTGTAGAGGCTAACATACAAACTGATAGCCAAGTGGACTTTATCCCATATAGCTGCAGTTTGCAGCATATCATATAGATTCCAGTAGCTCCATCCTACATTAATTTACTTGGGGAACTGTCTAGATGCAAAAGCCAAGAATTTTGCATGGATTGTTTTATTAGGATTCCAGTTCCAAAGCTAACATATTTAAAAGTAACAAAACTATCTTAATATTAGAATGCAATCTACAAACACAGGCATTTCTTTAATCCTAATTCCATAAATATATATCCTCTTGAGACAACCATCTTAGAGGAGTGTTCCAAATACAATTAATTAGCTATTACCAGAAATATCTTCTCCCAAAGAAGGGTCAGACTACACAGTACATGCAGTGAAAAAAAGACAAGACAAATTAAAAGCACTCAGCAACTTGCATTAATGGGCTCAAAGTCTAAATGTACAATTAATATAGAGCACTCACATTTGCAAACACTAAACTGTGAAAATCTGTGGGGTCCGTCTCTAAAAGATTAGTTAAATGTGTGGGGTTTTGATTGTGGGGGAAAAGGAATAGCGTGTCTGGTTGAAACCTAGGCCTATTTAGCTACCTTCTCTTTTAACGTAATTAGTATGCAGACACATTTTTGGGACCACTTAGAATTTTGGAAATGGAGTGAGTATCCAGGATCAGCTTTTCTGGACAGAAAAAGACAAATCTACAAAACGTATAATTGCCCGGCTGCTTGGAAATAACAACAAACAAAAATCATACACAGCAGGGTATGTTGCATGATATACTCCTATACCATACCTATCAGGGAGTATTTTTAATAATATGCAGAGATGGAAGAAATTTATTATTTGAATATAGGCTGAAGGTGTTTCTCACTACAGAAAGAAGAGAGGGGATTTTAATCAGCTAAAAGGAAGATGAACAGGCATCAGTTGCTAGAACCTGCTACGATTTCCAGCCAGGCTGATGGAGCAGTAGAAGACTTCTATTAAAAAAAAGGTACTACTACTAAAACATTTGAAAAGATGATGGTAGCCAATGACTTTCAAACTGCATTCTCTACACATAGATTTCCCTAATGGAAGTCTCTTCTCCCTTCTCATAATAGTTGTCTTTGTAAATTAACTGATTTTGACATAGGAAGTTTAGTAAGTTCACTGGAGCATGAGAATGCAAGATTGGAAAGACTCTCTTGCTTATACTTTACCAGAAGGCATATAAAAGAATATGAAACCATATATAAAAATTATCAAATCTGTGTCCTCCTGATCAAACAGTAAAAATGTTGTTTCTTTTTTTTTTTCCTCATTTACTGAAAGTTTAAAAACTAAACATTCTGAGTAGATCCAGCTTCCGCTTGGAAAATATTACACAGTATTTTCCACTCCTTTTGAAGAAGGAAAGTATTGCGATCGGTACTTGTTTTCAAACTCTAGGGCAAAAAAAAATGTGTGCATATATATAATATATATGCATTCATTCCATGGTTGATCACATAAAGCAAACTGGTTTTAATTACAGAGTTATTTCAAGGCTGCAAAAATTTAACAAAATAAAACAGTCCAAAACGAGTATCTTATAGTTCAAAGAACAGAATGAACTGTATGTGAGTTTTCCATGGTTACTAGAGTATACAAAAGAAAATATGCAAAACAAAGTATATTAAGAGGGCATTGTTTAGGATATAGTCTATGTATATTAAAAATAGCTGAGAATATTAACAGACCTTGGGTTCATGAGCTCTGCAGATGCCACACATCTCAAATGTCTTTCTTAAAAATAAACAGGAACAGAGAGGATACCAGGCTTATAGATGGCCCACTTTGTTCCCAATAGGCATGTACTTTTGACGGACAACCAATTTCTGACCTTTATAGTAATTATCAGCTTCAGTGAAAAAGTCAAAGTTTTCCCAGTTTTCAGTTGTGCTCTAAGGGCTTCCATCATAGTGCATTAATGAGAAAATCTGGGGGGCACCTTTTTGCTCTGGGTCTGTACATTGCTCAGCACGAAGGAGCCAGTTGACAGCGAGGGCTCTTCAGCTCTTCCTGCAGCAAACACTTGTCCTGTGACTAAAACCATAAGCATGTGTTTTCAATTATAGATTTAAATTTCTGCTGAAAAGAACCTCAGTACCCCCTATAAAATAACATTTAGAATTAATTCACTAGATCTTTTTGTAATAAATCAGAACAGATCTTTTCGTAATAAATCAGAATACACTTGTGGCTTCTTTGAAACAGCTTATGAATATTGTAGGTAACTTGACTGCTTGGATATTTACTATATGAATATGTGGACTTAGTGGGTAGATGCAAGACAAGCAAATAACCAGGAAAGAGAAGAGATAAGCCTCTCTGAAGCAGAGAGCTAAAGGTTAGCAATGAACATTCTATTGTGAAATATGTCGATGTGATTCGTGTCAAATAGCTCAATGCCCAATATGTTGGTGTGCAAAGTGTGAAATGGCAGTTAGTACTATAGGAAAGGAGAACTGGTTAGAAATAGATTAAACGTCCTTATAAGGCATGAAACTGACGGTTATTCCAGGATGTGGTGAACGAGTCTGTGGAGGCTTATGCAGTGCAAGGCACGACACACTTGCTTAATGTGTGGGGTAAGATAAGGGTCGGTGAGGAAGATTACAACCTTCATCCTAGAAGACCATCAAAGGGGGTCATAAGACCCCCTAGCAACTGCTGGCACAAGCGATGCAGAATTGAAGAATCGAGAGAGGGAGGAGACTTCGGGGAAATGAAACCACGAACTGCATAAAAAAGAAGACCTCACAAACCTCAGTGTGGGTCGTTGGTGGAGCGAAGACTCCCCGGCACACGCAGCGCTGCTTGCTTACCGCCTTTCAATATGATTTCTTAAAATTAATAAAATCTTGATAAGACAAAATTGGCTGGAAGTATTTATGACAAATTGGTGACCCCAACGTGATGCGATTGAGTCTGGGTGGTGCCGCTTAACTCTTGGGAGGCGCCCCACCAAGATTTGGTAGCCCAGGAGAAAAGTAGTTCCAAACAGCCTTTCACACATCACGAACCATGAAAAGCGGTAAGCAAGGAAAATGAGCTCCCTGGAAAACTGCAGTATAATATCCCATAATTCTTGTGCACGAAGACCCAGATGAGAACATTGGACTGTAAGTACCGTCTGCTTGGGAAGGGTGGTCTTGGGTGCGACTGCGTGAGACGCGACCTAGTTGCGAAGCAAGTGTGGACCTCTTTTAGGTGTGGTTCCAATTTCCCACGAGATACTTGGCCACCGAAGGAGGGAAGCGAGAGTGTGAGTTGAAAGAAGGCACCTAAAACCGGGAATATGGGACAGAAAAAGTCTAAAAGTTCTGGCCCAGGTAGGGACGCACAGAGAGGCCCTAAAGAGGATAAGGGGAGCACATTGCCAGAAATACCCCCGGACAGTCCCCTGGGGTTAATAATAAAGTCTTGGGATGACTACCCATCCAGGAAGGGAAAAAGTAAGGAGGAAATGGTTTATTATTGTATGGAAGTGTGGGCTGGAAAAGAAATTAGACCAGATCACTTGTACTGGCCCTTGTTTGGGTCCTTAAGATTGGATTTGTCAAGCCCTAAACCTGTATGTTAGAGGAAAAGAGCCCTGTAGTCAAGAAGAATGTGAATATGCTAAGTTACGGCTAGAATCCCCATTACCTGTGTTTCTTTGTGCGTTAAGAACAAAGAAAAAGGGGAAGGAATTATGGGAACCATTAGACAACTTGCCTCCCCCTTATGAACAGCAGAGAAGGAGGGAGGGTCTTTATCCTCCCTTACCACCATCCTCTGGATTCACCCCCAGCTTCACAAACCCGGAGTAAAACTAGAAATAATCAGGACCTAAGAGAAGATAGGGAGGAGAGGAATCTTCTCCCTTTACGAGAAGTTCCCCTGGGAGGATATGTTGGAGGGATAGGATTTGTGTCAGTCCCCCTGAATACTGGGGACGTAAGACAATTTAAAAAGGAAATGGGGAATTTGTTAGACGACCCAATGGGAGTCTTGGAAAGAATAGATCAGTTTCTGGACCCCAATATATATACTTGGGATGAGATCCATTCTATTCTAAATGTATTATTTACCGCAGAAGAAAGGGAAATGGTCAGACGGGCCGGGATGTGAAATTGCAGTGCCAAGGGGGCAGAATATTAACAAAGCCTTTAGCGAACGTCAGGGAAAAGAGGAAACCCCAACTGAATGGCTGGAGAGATTAAGAAAGAGCTTGCAAATGTACTCAGGAGTAGACCCTACCTCACCGGTAGGACAAGCTCTTCTAAAAACTCAGTTTGTGGCAAAATGCTGGAGTGATATAAGGAAGAAATTAGAAAAACTGAATGATTGGCAAGAAAGAGGGTTGGAAGAATTGTTATGGGAGGCACAAAAAGTCTATGTTCGGAGGGACGAGGAGAAACAGAAGGCCAAGGCCAAAATATTTGTGGCAGCTGTAAGAGAAACGCAAAAGAAAGAAGTCCCAAAAAGAGCAGGAGGATTCAAGCCCTCGCTTCCTTATAAAGGAAACGATCCCCCTCGGCCAGTCCCGGACAGAGGGATAGAATGTTACTATTGTGGGAAAAGAGGTCACTTGAAGAAAAATTGCAGAAAGAGGCTGCAAGATGAGAAAATGTTTAGAGAAGATTAGGGGTGTCAAGGGCTGTATATCCTGGGGACAAGAATATCTGGAGAGCCCTTGATAAAATCGAAAGTAGGTCCCCAGGAAGAAGAAGTTATCTTTTTAATTGACACAGGTGCCGAAAGGTCTACGGTGCAAAAATTGCCAAAAGGGTGTGAGATTAGTAAAGAAACTACGTTAGTGATAGAAGCAAAAGGGGAACCCTTTCGGTTCCCCATAATAAAGGATATGGAAATTGAAGCAGAAGATAAAATTTGTTTGGGAGATTTGTTAGTGGTCCCAGAGGTAGAATATAATTTACTGGGAAGAGATTTAATAGTAGCTTTAGGGATAAACCTCACGGTAATGGGAAATACTATAACTGTCAGATTATATAACTGAGCAGGATGAAGAAGAAATTAATCCCAAGGTATGGCACATAAAAGGGGAGATTGGAAGTCTAAACATCCCACCTATACATGTTAAAATCCAAGACCCTGAGGATCCTATACGGGTAAAACAATATCCAATCTCCGGAGAAGGGAGACAGGGACTAAAACCTATCATTGAGGAACTAGTAAAACAAGGAACATTGGAACCCTGTGTGTCTCCACATAATACTCCCATCCTACCTGTAAAGAAACCTGATGGGTCCTATAGGTTGGTACAAGATCTAAGGGTGGTGAATAAAAGAACCCTCACCCGTTCCAGTGGTAGCCAACCCATATACTTTGTTGAATCAAATTTCACCTGATTATATTTGGTACAGTGTAATTGACCTGAAAGATGCCTTTTGGGCGTGTCCCCTAGCTGAAGATAGCAGGGATTGTTTTGCTTTTGAATGGGAAGCAACAATATAGGTGGACAGTATTACCTCAAGGATTTACGGAGTCCCCTAACTTATTTGGGCAGGCCTTGGAACATCTATTAGAGTCAATTATACCATCTAAAGATGTAAAGTTATTACAATATGTGGATGACTTTATTAATAACTGGTAAAATTGAGGAAGATGTTAGGAAGGATACTATAAGACTACTGAACTTTTGGGGAGAAAAAGGATTAAAAGTGTCAAAATCTAAATTACAATTTACAGAACCAGAGGTTAAATACCTGGGACACTGGCTTAGTAAAGGGAAAAAGAAATTAGATCCTGAGAGAGTGTCCGGAATACTCGCTCTCCCTGCTCTGAGAAGCAAGAGGGAGGTGAGGCAATTGTTAGGCCTATTAGGGCATTGTAGGCAATGGATAGAAGATTATAGTAGTAAAGTAAAATTTTTATATGAAAAATTGACGACCAATAAGGTTTCATGGACAAAGGGAGACGAGGAAAAACTGAAGAAGCTCCAGTTTTAAGCTTGCCGGATGTGAATAGATCTTTTACTTGTTTGCAGAAACTAGTAACCTTACTGTATACGGGGTTTTAGTTCAAGATTGGGCAGGGATCAAGAAACCTGTGGGATATTTTTCAAAATTATTAGACCCCGTCAGCCGAGGATGGCCCACTTGCCTACAGGCGGTAGTAGCCGTAGCACTACTAGTGGAAGAAACAAAAAAGGTAACCTTTGGTGGAACATTGACGGTATATACTCCTCATAACGTAAGAGGAATATTACAGCAAAAAGCTATAAAGTGGCTGACCGATAGTCGACTCCTGAAATATGAAGCTATTTTAATCCATTCTCAGGGGCTGGAGTTAAAAACCACTTCAGCTCGAAACCCAGCCCAATTTCTACTTGGGACAAATAAGGAAGTATTTAACCACAACTGTATAGAACCAGTAGAACTTCAAACTAAGATTAGGCCGGACCTAGAAGAAGAGGAGTTGGGTGAAGGAGAGAGACTATTTGTAGATGGATCATCCAGAGTAACAGAAGGAAAGCGGAAATCGGGATATGCTATTGTAGATGGTCAGAACTGGGAAACTACAGAGGTGGGTCCCTTTAGCACCAGCTGGTCCACTCAAGCTTGTGAGTTTTATGCCTTGTTGAGAGCCTTACAAAAATTGCAAGGGAAGAAGGGAACCATTTATACTGATTCTAAATATGCATTTGGAATTGTACATACCTTTGGAAAAATATGGGAAGAACGAGGTGTAATTAACACTCAAGGGAGAGGATTAGTCCATGAGGAACTAATTAAACAAATTTTAGAAGCTATAAGACTTCCAGAAGCCATTGCAGTAGTCCACGCAAAAGGACATCAAAAAGGATTACAGTTTCAAATAAGAGGTAATAACAAGGCAGACGAGGAAGCCAAACGAGCGGCTCTCCTAAATTTAATAGATAAAAAGGCAGGAAATGAAAAAGATGAAGATAAATATTTAAAGATATATTCTTAAAAAGAAAAGGACGAATTTGAGAGATTGGGAGTAAAATGGGAAGATAATAAATGGCTCTTGCCAGATGGGTGAGAACTATTACCAAAGGGCTATGCTAGAAGAATTATTCATCAACTACATCAAAGGACCCATTGGGGAACAAGAGCATTAGCTGACCAATTTTTAAAGTTTTATGGGTGTATAGGAATATTTGAAATCGCCAAACAGGAAACACGAAGTTGTCTAACGTGTCAAAGAATAAATAAGAAGAATTTAAGGCAAACTCCAGCTGGAGGGAGGCCTCTAGCACATAGACCATTTGAAAGGGTGCAAATCGACTACACTGAGTTACCGAAGGTAGGGAGGTTTAAATACTTGTTAGTAATGGTAGACCAATTAACCCATTGGGTAGAGGCATTCCCCACAGCAAGAGCGACTGTTCGAACCGTGGCCAAACATTTGTTGGAAGATATCATTCCGAGATTTGGAATTATTGGAACAATTGACTCAGATCAAGGGACACCCTTTACTTCAAAGATATTAAAACATTTGACAGAGGTTCTTGGAATAAGATGGGAATATCATAGCCCATGGCATCCTCAGAGCTCTGGAAGAGTAAAAAGGATGAATGGGACAATAAAGACGCAACTCACAAAACTAATGATAGAAACCAAGATGTCCTGGATAAAACGTCTCTCTTTAGCCTTATTAAATATCAGAACAATGCCAAATCCTGAACATGGAATATCGGCCTATGAGATGCTGTATGGAATGCCCTATAACCAAGGGATACCTCTGGACCACCCCAAGGTAGAGGATAGTTCTATTCAACAGTATGTCACTACCCTCATGAAAAATATAGAAGAGCTAAGAAGAAAAGGAATGTTAGTTCAAGGGGCCCCCTTAGAATTTGCAATACATAAAATTAAACCAGGAGATAAAGTGTTGGTCAAAACTTGGAAAGAAACCTCCTTAGCCCCACGTTAGGAGGGACCTTTTACTGTTCTTTTAACTACAGATACTGCCATAAGGATGGCCAAGAAAGGATGGACTCATGTTTCCTGGATAAAAGGACCTCTTCGTGACAAAAGCTGGAAAGTTACATCAAACCCTGGGGATCTAAAATTATGAATTCAAAGACAGGAGAAAAGACAGGTTGTCTAAAGAACGAGTGTGAATGTTACCCATTTGTATGTATCGAGTGCCTTGATTGTAAAGAAAAGTGGTGTTACCATTGCAGGGAGGGATATTCCCCCGAGGGAATTTGTGTAGAGTGTTTAAAAACCGAATTCCATTTAACTGAAGTGACCCTAAGATTGCCAACTGGATTGGGAAAGACAGAATTAGATTCAAAGCCGTGGTGGGACGTCTTCCTACATGGGGTAAGAGGAAAGTTACGGGAACAAGCCAAGATTGTTAGAATTGAGTGCCGAAGGGATAATCGAGTGCCCTGTTATACCCGACCAGTCAAGGCAAAATCCTGGGATGCGTATAAAAGGAGGCATGAGATCCAGCGATCCCCCTATGGGGCCCCTGAAGAATACCCTTGCTGCCAAGAAGATGGATCACTGCCGGAAGCAACCCGGTAGGCGTAGGAGGCAGAGGGGTAAAATGGTCGGGTGTAGTGCTGTTACTAATGAGCCCCAATGGGATTGCCAATCCATGCTCGAAATGTTACCAAACTGCTAGATTTGGTCGGCAGTTAGTTCAGATATTTACGATCCCTCAGGCTATTGGTCTATGAATTGTACTGAAGAAAATTCAACCATCTGTTTTAAAAACCTAACAGGGGCAAACCCATTCCGTGAAGTCCCTGGGTTGCAGGATTTTTGGTACAACCCAGGGAAAAATGATTCTAATTGGAAGGCACCAGATGGGTTACTCTGGATTGGTGGAAAAAGGGCCTATAATCAGCTATCAAAAGGATGGAAAGGAACATGTACAACAGGGATAATACAACCTGCCTTTTTCCTATTACCAAAAGAAAAGGGAGGATCATTAGGATTGCCCTTATATGAAGTTTTGAGTCACAGGAAAAGAGAATTAGGATTCAAAACTGGAGGACAACAAAAATGGAAGGAAGAGGATTGGCCAGCTGAACAAATTATAGATTATTATGGCCCGGCCACTTGGGCCGAGGACGGAAGTTGGGGATACCATACCCCAGTCTATACGTTAAACCGAATTATTAGATTACAAGCTGTAGTGGAAATTATTTCTAATCAAACGGCGGAAGCCCTGAAACTTGCCGTTAGACAATTGTCACAGACAAGGGCAGCTGTGTACCAGAATTGACTAGCCATAGATTATCTGTTAGCTGAAGAAGGAGGATTTTGTGGAAAATATAATTCTTCTGAGTGTTGTTTAGAAATTGATGATAATGGAGCCACGATCACTAAATTGGCAGAAGAAATAAAAAGAGTAGCCCATGTGCCCGTCCAGAAATGGAATTCCATTCTAAAAGAAGATTGGTGGAATCAAGCATTTGGAAGCGCATGGTGGAAAAGACTGGGATTTATGATACTATGTGCCATGTTAGGGTTATTATTTTTACCATGTATGATTCCATGTCTTATTCGGATAATCCATTCAGTAGTACAAGGAATGCAAATAACAGCTATGCCTATTGACCCTGAAAAAGCTACATCAGGCAAGACACACTCATTAATGATAGTTAAAACAGAGTCAACCCCGATCTTGCGGGCAGCTGAAATGGCAGTATTAAAATTGGAATCTAAGACACGAATCAATGAAATGATCCAAAAACAGATGGAGAATTGTGAAATATGTCGATGTGATTCGTGTCAAATAGCTCAATGCCAAACATGTTGGTGTGCAAAGTGTAAAATGGCAGTTAGTACTATAGGAAAGGAGAACTGGTTAGAAATAGATTAAACATCTTTCTAAGGCATGAAACTGACGGTTATTCCAGGATGTGGTGAACGAGTCTGTGGAGGCTTATGCAGTGCAAGGCATGACACACTTGCTCAATGTGTGGGGTAAGAAAAGGGTCGGTAAGGAAGATTGCAACCTTCATCCTAGAAGACCATCACATAGGGGGGCATAAAACCCCCTAGCAACTGCCAGCACAAGCGACGTAGAATTGAAGAATCAAGAGAGGGAGGAAAATTCGGGGAAATGAAACCACGAACTGTATAAAAAAGAAGACCTCACAAACCTCGGTGTGGGTCGTTGATGGAGTGGAGACTCCCTGGCACACGCAGCGCTGCTTGCTTACTGCCTTTCAATATGAATTCTTAAAATTAATAAAATCTTGATAAGACAAATTGGCTGGAAGCATTTATGACACTATGAAGAGGGGATGGTAAGATTATTAATGAGATGGGGAGGCAGATTTTCTTTAAATGTTTTGGTTTTATCGTTACTCTAGACAAGGCTGTTTTAATAAGACAATACAATTTCTGTATTTATCACTGTTAAGAATCTCAATAGGAACAGAGTTTCTGAACGACCAAAGCCATAGGGCCAAAATAGACTGACTTGCAGCCCGGAGTTTCACCTATATAAGAGGATGCACCATGAAGCTTCAACCCAGAGAATTTAAATGCATTAAAAGGAAGAGACAAGTGATGATGTGCGTATGCACAGCATCACCTGTAGCTATGACAGTAACATCCTTGATGCTCTAACTGAAGGCAAATGATTGTTGCTGCCACTGTAGCAGAGGCAGGGAGTGGGGGGGAGGCTGCTCTCCTGGGGGGCGTGGGTGGGGGGAGAAGGCATTTACTGATGCAGAGAAAGAAAGGCACCAGGAAGATTAGGCAACCGGTGCCTCATAGGAGGAATGATTACTTTTTCATGGCTACAGAAAGCATGGTCCTGGTCTGGCTCGAAACACAAGATTAAATAAGGGATTAACACTCGCTCTGTGTTTGTCAAAAGCAGAGAGACGCATGATTTTTGCAGAAATCCCCTTCATCTCCTCCCTATATCCATCAAAGGATAGTGCTCCATGACTGCAGTGGGTTCATGCCCAAGCCCAAATGATTTATAATTCTGTTGCTTTAGTACTTGCTATCCAAAAGCAATTATTTTTGTCTTCTGTATAAACCAAAGCAGTACCTCAAACTTGTCCACTGCCTTCAATCACAGAGCTTTCTAAAGACAAATATTGTCACACAGTGGAGCAACTTATTATCTAAAGACTTAGGAAAATGATGGAAAGCATCTCACAGCAACTCACTACCACCCAAATCCAAATGCTTTGGTGGGAGGACATCGTAAGACCACATTGCAGATGTATGTTACTCAGAAAAGGAGTGATTAAGTTGAAGTCATATCCTAACTTCTCTGCATATTACAAGTAATTCTAAAAATCTGTGGGGTTCACCTCATTTGGCTTCCCATTTTGAAGATGCATCTCACTAGCATTGTAGGAAGGTAACACTGAGTCTTTTGACCAACTGGGGTTTTGATATATCCTCTTGAAAGACCATCACAGCAAACACTTTACATGAGAAAAGAGATGTATTGAACCTGAGGGTCCTATCATATAAATAACCTAGGTTTCGCCCTGTAAGCCCTTTACCTAAGAGAAATGAAAGAGATGAGGCTGTGTGAGCATTACCAAAATCTCAAAGAAGCAAATAAATGGTGGTGTTTATTTATAGGCTGCACCGTTAAACCTTAGAAGTTTCTGACCAGGGTTTGTTGTGACTCTACACAGCTGCTAAGGGCCAGTGCTGGAGAGGGGATGCTGAGTCACCCGAGTTTCTATCCTGTCTCTCAATAAATCAGTATGGGATGAAAAATTTAAGAAAACCAGTAATGAAATGATAGAATTGCTGAGTACCAGTTAGCAGTTAGCTCTAGTCCCAAATCTTACAGTTTACAGCGCCAATGTCAATTATGCAACATCAGTTAAAAATCCCCATTTTTTTGGACATATTGAAAATTTGTTATTTATTATTATAGATACTGATTCTACTACCCAATTTTTCACAGTAGCATATCTGGTCTGTGTTCATGGAATCATGTTTGTGTACTGTGTTTACAATCCATTTTAATTTTGTTCTTTAAAACTAAGGGTAATCTTTCAAATCTTTCCTCAACACATCTTCCTGGTCCTTTCAATTTTTTCTTTTAGATGTAATATTGCTTATACTAAAACATATTGTATTATATTATATAATGTTATATATTATATATTACACTGTGTTAAGAGGTGCCTTCCCATCACCTGGTATAGTACTTGAAGCTAATGGGAGTTTCCATATCTTTCCTGAGGAGCTCCAAGTTCTGTCCAAACTCCAGGAGATACACCACCTGAGTCTAGAATATACTTCTTTTAAAATCCGTTTCTGGATTTTCTTTTCTACTATTTGAATTCATGGGAGCATCTTATCTTTTTAAATTTAAAAGAGTAGGTTCAAAATCAATAACAGATGCAGGATCTTTAAATACATCAGTAAGTTGTGGAAATGAAATTATTAGTTGTTATTTATGCTTTTCAAAAACTCCCTTTCTCCCTTCATTTTATGTGGCACTCATTTTTGCTTACCTCCTTTGCAGTAGGCTCTCTTTAAGAACTACAATGCATACGTTTAAGCTCTGCCATTTAATAACGCTTTTTCTCATGTTTTTGATTCCTTGTTTGGGGGTGGAAAGCAGATGCATGGCTTCTGCAATGATCAGGACGTACTCATGGTGTCCATGCTGAGTTAGAAGTGTCAATTTCCTCATCTCTAGCTTTCACATCATCTTGATTGGCTTCTCCTTTCTAAAGTCCCTTTCTCCAGAGTTTACAGCCAATTTTCAAAACAGTGAGAATTCACATGTGAGTCTTCTGAAAAGAATTTTGTGTTTAATTACACTGCAGTCAGTATTACTCAGAGGTTTAATGATACTATTATGTAGAACAGCCCTCTGTGTTTCTTCCAACAAATTTGAAAATAATTTTAAATTATTATGAGTGAGTGAGGATTAGGATCCAAAAGTCAGTTCTTTGTATTAACTAGAAATTCCACCTCTGCCTAGCTTAAGCATTTTAGCAGATCAGAAATTGAAATAAACCCCTATTTCTGTTGTAATACATAGCGCTGCTCCCTTTCTTCTCTGGACAGTGTTCATTCATTTTCATTTTCCTCATCAGAAACTGAGTAACATAACAAATATCATTATTGTTTCTTTTTTATAGCCATGTAGATTTTTAACAAATAAACTTTTGTGAGTGTTGATGGGAATAGTAGTCGCAACTAACTGTACTGTAACTGAAGAAAAAAATAAATGAACTTCCAGTGAAGAAATTAACACTAACCAAAACAGGACTTAAATTTAATCAAAGATGTAACCCTAGAATCTGTAACACATGTTCACTTATTTGCAGTCTTTCAATAAACGATCCATTTCCTGACAGAGTTGTACCACTTCCGTTAAGAGAATTATTAGGCTTGGATGCTTAGCATAACTTCTCCTTTCATGGTAAGACTTTAAGTGGTTTTAGAGACATAAAACTGTTGGCCAGAGCAGATTCATACAAAAATTTTTTTAAACAGCAAATTTACCTACCTAATCTACTTTTCTGACAGTTATCAAGCACAAAATGTTAAACTGCATATTTAAAAAAAAATCACAGAGAATAGATGTAAAGTAGAAACTAGAAACAATACTGCAATAAATCTCACACAAAAGCTGTTTCATGTCATGACTGTCTTTCACGGGGAGTCCTTCCCTAAATTCATTTCTTGGTTTCCAAAATTTGATCTTCTTTTTCCCTTGCTGTGCAAATGTTCTGTGTGGAGTGATTAAGGGGAACATTTTGTATCATCTGGCTTTCCAACATTTGTACTTTGAAAATAACACCTATTTCTGTAACAATTCAATGACCATAAGAAAGTGCCAGACGCCTCCAACTTTAGCTCCATAGAAACTACATTTTTCATATGTAGCTCCCCTTCGGAAAAAAAGTAAATGAAGTACCTCAAAACTGTAAAGCAGTGACACCCTGGAAGTGTGCAGCTACAGCACTCGTTTTCTTCTTTCTGTCTGTCTCTCATTTCCTCCCTGAAGTCTGTACACTGAGCATTCCGATTTCACCTCAGCCCTCAAACCAGCCTGGCACATCCCCTCCTTTAGAAACGAAAAGGAAATGTTGTGACACATTTTCTTAAATGAAGATCAATAATATCTTTCCATGCGGGTAGTTCCCACAAACTTTGTCCCTCCCTCTCTTCACAATTAGCAATGGCAAGTTAAATATGCATATTTTTGAGCAGTTGTGTTGTGGGGTAGAGAAGGGACATCTATCTTTAGAACTGTGTTACTCCATGTTCCCAAACTCGCAGCACACGCTCAGCCCAAACACTGAACTGTTGGTTGATTGACCTGCCAGGTTGCTCTTACCGTACACACGAATATGAAAATGCTTTTTTTTAAAAAAACAACAACAAAACATTTACAGTATGGAGGGAGAGCAGCTCTGCATTACCCTATAGTTTTTAATTGGTTTAACATAAGTTTTTCCCTTTTGACACTGGAGAGCTAATTTATTGAATGCATAATCATGCCAAATAGTTGGGGTTTTTTTGGTTCAGTCTCATAGCACACACTCATAAATGAGTATTTAAAATGCAAATAGCATTTTCAGTCAAGTTAAATTGCACTCAGAGCTGCACTTTTAAAGTGCAGTTTACCTAGCACGGGTGGCTTTACTTCTCCAAACTGTAAAGGAATCTTCTACAAACCATTCTCTACTCCCTGGGGGCCTGTAGCCCACCGGTGATTCTGTACTTCCAACACTCCTGCTTTGGCTGCAGGCTCAAGCCAAATTTCCTCCCTCATCTGACTCTGGGACTGTCTGTGCTGGTGATTTAAATGGGACAAAGGCAGATTCTGAGCGCTGGCACATGATTGTCCAGATTTCTGAGTGCTGGCATGCTTTCAGGAATGGCTGGGGCCTCGACTACTGCTCTCCCAGACAATGTCCTCGTACAAGTTGGGGGCTAGCAGGGCTCAGCAACAGTTTGCAATCTGTGTAAATCCAGCAGGCAGGATGGAAAAAGCCACCCTGGTTTGAAGGGGAAAGAAGTTAGCTGTCTGCATTCAAGCCATGCCACGCTATGCCATGCCACATACAGAACGAGGCCTAATCTGCTTTATTTCCTGGTACAGAAGTAGCCTGTGTGTTTCCACCCACCTGTAAATCCTGTCTACCCTTAAGGCTCACAAAACTCTGTCCTTTTACAAACAACCACAAAGCCATGTGGTGCTGTTTCAAAGACAAAAGTGATGGAGGTAACAAAACCAGCCCACTATGCCTAGATCATTCCACTGAAGGTAGGTCCACTCTAAAATCAAGCAAACGACTGAGTTTAATCCTCCACTGCTCCCAGAAGTTCAGTTGAAACGAAAACTCGAGCATAGTCATGCACTCATGGACTACTGACAGGAGGTTTAGGGTTTCAGTGTAAGTATAGCTCTTTTGTCTATCAAAAAGTGGGATTCTTTCCAAGCATTCAGTAGGGCTGCTCTGCTGTTCCTGGGTATGATACCAGAATCCCACTGCAAACATATTTTAATGCTGCAGAGATTGTTATGTGAAAAATCTCAATTTTTTAAAAGGAATGACCATGTTGCTCAATTACTACTTCCAAGGTGCAAGCAAATCGGTCATAACAATGAACTTTCAGTTCATGCCATAGTATTTGCCAAGCCCAGTCACAACTTCAACCTAAATATACAGGGTAATCACCGTGTCTCGCTCTATGCATAGTGGGCAGCTACCACAAAGGATCAGCAACCTTGGTTCGATGTTTTAGGGTTATTGCCTCATTCTTCATAGCTGTTTTAGCTGAAATTGAAAAGAAGAAAAGAGCAAGTTTCAGGCTGAGGGAAATAAGCATATAAAGTCTGTCAAGCTACGAAGATGTGAAACCGAGACTATTAGCAACCACAGGATTACACCCAGCGCGGGTAAGGAACAGCCTGGGGTCAGATTGCAGTTTCTCCCTTCTGCAGCTGCCAGGGACAGTTAGTCCCAGGTGGAGGCCAGTAGAGCCACCGCATGAAATATAGCACTAGCCTCTTTAAAATGAAACATCTGGGACAGAATAATCAGAAGGGGTTGTCACTCCTTGTAAAGAAGAAGTAAAACTGACACTCCCTACTAGGTGTACAAAGGAGCCATTAGTTACTAAGATGCAAGAATTTAATTTAACAATGAACTTTATCAGTTTGTTTTGTATTTTCATTAATTTCCCTTTTGTAATTTCGTATTACGCTGCTGTAACATTTACTCTCTCTGCAATCGAGAGGCTTCTAAAATCAAGTGTCAAAAGTTAGCGAAACAATTATTTTGTTATTTGAAAACATCTTTGTGATCAGATTTTCTATATTTATAGTCTTGACATAATACTGTTGGAATGGCAGTAACTGGATGGATGTTTTCAGTGAAGTTATGTGTGTAGTGTATGCTACAAGGAGATACCTCAACCGAAGACCTGCAGTGCTTTGTGTTAAACACTTTCCAAAGTTTTACCAGGAATACTATGAAACCCTTAAATAATATTTTTAATTTCTGTGAAGAAAGCCAATCCCAAAAGCGCCCTCAACCCGAGGTTTGGTATTTAAACAATTCTATAGTAGAAAGCTCTTACCAACTTTAAATAGTTCAACTCCATCTCTCATACAAGTGTATGTATACATGTAAATGCATTTTTTTTGTATTTATGTGTAGAAAAAAACCACACACAAATATATAATACTGGAATGTAAATAAAGGATTAACAGAAGATGTTAAACAGAAGACCCCACCCGGAGCACTGCATCCAGCTCTGGGGCCCTCAACATAAGAAGGACATGGACCTGTTGGAATTAGTCCAGAGGAGGTCATGAAGATGATCAGAGGGATGGAGCAACTCTGCTACAAGGACAGGCTGAGAGAGTTGGGGTTGTTCAGCCTGGAGAAGAGAAGGCCCCAGGGAAACCTTATAGCAGCCTTTCAAGTATCTAAAGGGGGCCTACAGAAGAGATGGGGAGGGACTCTTTATTAGAGGGTGTAGTGATAGGATGAGGGGTAATGGTTTTAAACTAAGAGGAGATTTAGATGAGATACTAGAAAGAAATTCTTTAGTGTGAGGGTGGTGAGACACTGGAAGAGGTTGCCCAGAGAAGCTGTGGCTGCCCCATCCCTGGAAGTGTTTAAGACCAGGCTGGACAGGGCTTTGAGCAACCTGGTCTGGTGGGAGGTTTCCCTCTCCGTGGCAGGGGGGCTAAAACTCAATGATCTTTAAGATCCCTTCCAACTCTAAGCATTCTGTGATATTTACAGTCCCTTCCAATGCTAACCATTTCATGATTCTATGATTTTATTTCATTGATGTTTGATGTACCAGAATCAGCCTGTGTGTGAGCACAGCTGTTGTATCTGACATGGCATGGCAAACCAGCATCTTCTTGTACAGTGTCAAAGGGCAGGAAGCAACCGCATTCAAAAGCAACAAGCCAGTAACTGCTGTAACTAAAGAATGGGGCGAAAAGTGATTTCTGTGACCTGTCTCAATGTTGACTAATTTAAATGTATCAGATTGCTTCTGAAACGTAACAGACTGAGAGGTTTAAGTGAGACGAATAGGTCTAATGTGATTCAAAACACACCTTCCTTAAAAAAGAAATCAAACCTCGCCGTCAGGACGGTGTGTCCCAGGCAGGTCGTGGGACCAAATGGAAATGCCATGCGATTGGCATGGAAATGCCACGGCAAAGCCCCGAGCGGTGCCAGTTGAACTGGGTACCTCTGCCCGGCGCCT
>JAHREE010000173.1:5815419-5898080 GCA_033628505.1 Tringa tobata | reverse complement strand
AGGAGTAGAGGGAAGTGGAACACACTTATTCTGTGTATTTACCCGGATATGTCTAGATTTCTTCTATAAAAGTTGAGACAGCACATATCCCCTGTGACATAGTTATTTAAAGATAGTTTGAAGAATAAGCGCATTCATATAAACTAGACAAAGAGCTGTCTAATATAGCATAATAAGCAGTTTTGATTTTGTTCCTGCTCTTAAAGCATTATAGATTCAGGAAGTACTGCTACTTTTAATTTAAAAATTCTCAAGCTTGTTTGTGTCTTTCTAAGGCTCTGAAGTTCAGCTTAATAGGAATCAATTGCTTCTCTCCTTCTCATTCTCTTCTCCTTATTAAGTATTTAGAAAACTCTGCTTTCTGAAAAATGCTTTCTAGCAATGGCTCGTCTATTTCTGGAGCATTAGGGTGGAGGAGGGAGCTGCTCTGTCATGTACTCCTGGGAGACTCCTACTCCTGAAGGTGTCAATAGTGTCATCTCTATGCAAGACGTATCAAGATACTGTTTCAGAACTTGTCTCTACACAATGCACAGAGATATATGGCAATTTGAGGAGAAAAATGGCACACAGCTTCTGTTTGTATAGAACTATATAGATCTGTAGGTTGCTTTGGGTATTTTTCTCAGGGTCTGGCTGTGCGGGTGCCTCACTGCTGGCTAGGGTCAACCCACCACAGTTTTAAAGCATGCAGCCTGATTATTTGCTTTTGCTTCATTTTGGGAAAGAGAGTGAGGGGACGTGCAAGAGCTGGAGTTGGAGCCACAGGATCTTCATCGCTCTTACACACTGAGGTTGTATACCATTAATATCTTTTTAATGTACAATTTGATTAGATTCCAGTGTTCCCCTCATCTCGGTGTTGTTTCTGTGATGTTGCTAGCTGTATGACTAATTGAATGATTTAAAATTACATATCGAAAGTAGCTGTCAGTGGATGAAAAAGAGGTCAGTCTCCACAGTGCTTTGAAAGAGTGTACTATTGTGGTAGAAATAGTGGCTTCTTTGAGAAGGGAGTGTCTCATTTTCCTATTGTGGAAGTTGTTGCTTGAACCTCTTGATAACAAACTCAAAGTCCAAAGAATTGTGTATTCAGATCAACTAAATGCGGGTGAACCTACAGTTATACTTTGCATTTGCAATTACTTAGCTCTTGCAATTGCTCTAAAAATATTAAACTAGTTAGAGACAGGCATTGATGATGGTCAAGTAAGTAAGTGAACATACTGTAAAACTTGAATTTAAGATTAAATGCATGTCTTCAAGAATGAAACAGCTGATTGTTGTTGCTTTCGAGCAAGTATTGTGGCATATGAAAATGCACAGTTAGAGCATATGCAGACCTATTTCTACTCAGCTCTCAGCTGATTGTTAACCCTGTCACACCACAGTTTGACTTCTTTTAAACTTTGACTTTAAAATTACAGTGCTGGCTTTGACATTTAGGGTCAACCTTAATTTTAGCTCTGTATCCCATATTCTTAGGGCCCTGAAACTCCTCTGTTGTGTGACAAAAAAAGCAATTGCAGAAAAAGCATCACTTCATAGGCATGTAGATTGGGTCTGTGATAGGGGAGGAACTGTGGTGCATAACATTTGAGTGCCTCTGTGAGATGCCATGTGATTTGCTGTATTACAAGTACTGGACTCTGAATATCTATTTTATACCTCTCTGTATATCTATTTTATTTTAATGATGCAAAGAATCAGCATGTCAGGAAACTCTAAGCATGTATATGCTTCAGTGATTGTTCCTTCGTTGGTTATTTTGCAGATTAGGCACAGCAGTGACTTTGAGGACACATTTCAGTTAATAATGATTTTCTCCTAGTATATTTAGCAACTTTTTTTGTTTTTTTCCTTTCTTCTCCTGTCACACAAACCATTTCGTCCTTCTTTGAAACCTCGCAATTCAGACACTTCAGAATATTCACCATCTTTCTTTTCTCACTTTGGGAAGGAAATGAGTTTTTGGGGAAAGTGGAATCACCTTCTCTTGTCAGGAAGTAGACGAAAAAATATGCCAAGGATCAAACAGTAGGCAGTGGTAACTGATTCTCACTGAAGCTCTCCAGTGAAAATAATAAGCAAATGAAATTTTCTGCAGCATTTGTTTTTGGAATCTTATAAAGGAAAAGGTTTTATTTTTGAAGGCTAACCTCAGAGTTAGTACAACTTCTAATCTTTTTGGAGACTTAAGAAGTTATGTATTATTTACAGTGAAAAAAGAATATCGTTGCCTCTTCACATTTTGTTTCCTAGTAATGCCTTAGAACAATAGCAGATGTAAAGCCTATTAGAGAAAAAAATTTGTGTGATAGGGAAGGATATGGGCAGAGAGGAAAAGACTTGTGATGTGGGAAGGTAAGAAGGGAACAGAACTGTTAGCAGTGAGATTTCCTCCTCTGTCATAGCTCTTGTTTTTTGGGGGGAAGAAAAAAAAAAAGGATCAAAGGATCCTGACCCTTCAGGTGTGTGACTAGGTAGGAGATTGCCCATCTTTCAGAATTGTGTGTGCTCCCTGCTTTGCCCAGTGAGAGGCAGAGATTAGCAAAACTGGGATCCTGAAGGGAACTTCCAGGCATTCCATGAATGTATGGGCAATAGGCAGTAGTTTTGTTCTTTGTTTTGCTTTAAGACATTGTTCTTGTCCTTCTGACAAGTCCATTTTGAAGAGGATACTAGATTCATTTTAATGCTATAACAAACATTGGACTAAAGAACTTGTTTGCGATTTCTCTGACTATAACACCTGATGTGAAAAGGCACATATAGCTCAAAAGTCAACGCGGCAATGGGCTGCAGGGCTCCAGAGGCAGAGGAACTTCCACTTGAGTCAAATAGTCTAACTTATAATTCAGTATGAAACTATACAAGGTTTCAGACAATAAATACGTGAACTATTTGAAGGGTTTAACATTGCGAATTCGTAGTTATCCCTTCTTGAATGAGAACTTAAGCTAGAATGGATTTATTTATGAACTGGAAAGCATTGTGAAAATTCCTATGGCAAAAACCCATGATGAATCATGCATTAAATGGAGTATTCAACCTTTGCTATGAAGCTACAACTAGTACCTCTACAGTATTCTATTTTTTAATTTTTTAAAGGAAACTTTCTTCTGAAAATTTAAAGATACTTTAAAAATAATATTTTCTGTCAGATGCAGGTTATTTTTTTTTATTTGACTCTGTACTAGTTCTGTATATTCTTTAGACATAAGGATAGATTAATAGTTGAGTATTTCAAAGCTTGGAT
Organism: Tringa tobata; assembly: GCA_033628505.1. Lineage (NCBI taxonomy): Eukaryota > Metazoa > Chordata > Aves > Charadriiformes > Scolopacidae > Tringa > Tringa tobata. Next base: position 5,894,821 of record JAHREE010000173.1, on the reverse strand, counting down.
TGCTTTTACTTCTACTTTTCTCTTTTGAGCACTAAAATATATGTGTTCTCATATTTACTGTGAGAAGTATAAAGAGAGTAAGTCTATGAATCGTCCTTAATACAACTTAAATCTCTGAATTTTACTCTTTATAGAATCAATACTTGTAAAAACTGTTTTGTAGTCTAGAAATTTATTTTTAATTATCTTCTCAGTAACTTTGACTATGTTAAGTTCTGATAATGAAGGAGGAGATTGACTTTTGACCTATTGTTTGCTTTTTTTTCCAGGCTTTGGAATCTAACAAACCTGGCTAAAAATATCTTTTAAAGGGTCTGGGACCATTGCTCGTTTTGCTCTCATTGCTTCAGTGATATTCTGTAAAGTATCTAATAGAAATGAAGACTAGTAGTCGCAGTCTTCATTGTCAGCCTGTTTAGCTTTGTTCCAGTTTAGAATAAATATGATGGTTTAAAAGCTCATGCTGGATTCCACAGGAGAGTTAGGAGAATTATATGCCACCTTAATGCACTTCAGGATTTTATTCAGGAGGCAATTCAGAAAACACTTGCCGGAGTTACTTAAACTTAGGAGGAAGCCTGGGTATGTGAGGGTGTGATTTGCCACTATATGCTCCATGTAAATATTTATGTTGGATCCCCTTCATTGCTTGGCATCATTTCATATCTTATGGTAAACATTCTTTCTTTCTCTCTCTCCCTCTCTTTTTTTTTTTTTTTAACCCTTATACAATCCTAATGATGAGGTACGAGCTCTACTAACATTTCTTTGCTTCTGACTCATTCTGTAGATAGGCAGATGGCCTGGTTTGTGAAGGACTCGCCTTACACACAGTCACTTCACTTGTTTTTGTGTTTTGCTTGGAGATCTATTGTGACTGTTTCCTCTTCCCAGTTTTTGTTGGCATCTGCAAATATTTTATGCTGGCTTGGACAGATGATTATAAAAACTTTATCTGAGAGAGGATAATTCTGAAGATAATTTTTAGGTTTCCGGTTAATGTCTGCATAAGCTAATATGTAAATAGATTCCATCAAAATTTAAATTGTCAGTTGCTCTTCTTTTGTTGATAAATAAATCTATATTCTGTTATTTTAACACACAAAGTGCCTGTGTTTGAATAAAATGTTGGGGTTTTTTTGGTGTGTTTTAGTGATTTCTGATGATCAACAAGATCAAAGTTGATTCATACCTTGTACTTAGAACTAATTTCTTGTTTGAAATAGTATACACAGTCTTTAGATATCTGTTACTTTGATCTGACTGTTTCGGCTCTGTTGAGTATTACATTATATATAGCAAGTTTATTCATTAGCAGCTTGCCTAATTACATTTGGGGTTTTTCGGCTATTATGTGATGCATAGTGTTAACTGCACATTAAGCTACTTGCTAACCGTGGAGGTGCTTCGAGGTTGAATCTTGGTGACCTCGTAGTGATTCATCTCACAGTAATGACAACCTCATAGCAAAAACGCCTCTGTAACAGCGAAAGGGCTGCTGCTGATGGATGCAAATGCATCTTAACATGGAGCATTTTCCAGTTCTTACTAATGCAGGTCTGGATCTCAGAATTCCACACTTTTGTCTTTATTTCAGTTTCTGATGTACAAATGATAACTTTGGTGGGATAGTCTTCTGCAGCCTCAGTCTATTTTCATATGGTAATGACTGATTCCTGTCATGTTTCCCACAGCATTTCATGCTTCTGAATTTCCACATGCTGCCTTCTGCTTAGCTAGTACTTCATAGGTCTTTGTCATCTTTGGCTGTGCAAAGTTTTGGCTCCCAGACCTTCTGGAATGGGATCAGCAGCTTTGAGATCTTGAAAAGTTTTTTCAGTTCGGATGGTTTTCTCCTTAATCATAATATTGTAGAGAATGAACACTTGTCACCTCATCTTAGTTGTGATCCTAGAGTTTGAAGTAACACGAGTTGCGTTTTCTCTTCTTTGATGTGAGTTCAGAACTGTGCGCATGTTTTATTTTTTCTCTAAATTCTTTTCTGGCCTAAGAAAAGTATAGGTAGTCCTTGAGATGATCGGCTTTTTAATCTCCATTTTAAGTTTGTGAGATAGTTCCCTGTCCTGATTAAATGGGTATTCTTGTTCGGGGACCTGACAATTACTACTTGGTCTTTCAAGGACCATGGAATATTCTTGACTTCCCTTCACAAATAGTTCTCAGTTCCTGTAACCAGTTAGAATCAAAATACAATTTTATATGTAGCAGAAAACCAGTGTAACGTCCTAGATGCATTCTCCTCAGTGTCAAACAAGCAATAGTTGTGTGGTTTCTGTTATGTGGTGGTTTTGTGGGTTTTTTGTTGTGTGTTTCCCTCCTTCCCCCCCTGAAGGAATGTGCTAGTTTTGCTTAATTTCAAGGAAAACCACCCACTCTTCACTCTGCGTAAGGGATAAACTCAAGTTTGTGTTCATATAACTTTGAAAACATCGTCTGTTCTTTGTTGCTGTGACTTAAAAAAAGTAGATCTGTTAGGGGAGTGGAGATGAGCCGTTCTCTGAACTAACAGGTTAGAATCAAGTTGGTCTTGGTACCAGGCCTTGGATACATTATAGTTCGAAATACCACAAACTGTCTTCTCTCCTGTTCTCCTTCTTGCTTTCTCTGTTCTGCTTTAAATTGCCTCTGCCTGAGCTTCGTTATTCTGCTCAATAAAAGAGCAGAGCTGGTCTCACATTGCAGAGAACAGCGGAGACAAGTCACAGCTTTCAGGCAGAGCTTGTCTTTGAAGGTTGCTTGATCTGGCTCAGTAGAGGGAAGCTCTAGTTTCATCTCTCTGCTTCAAAACCTATATGCAGTGGAGTCCAGAAACAGAGGACACAGCACATTTTTAACTTGAAAACAACCACTGTTGAAATACTATTTCTTAAGGTCATAAAAGTACAATTAAAGGCAAATAGAGTGCCAGCTTGCACAGTTCTTAGTTCACTTTGGTCATCTCAAAGTGTAGGCAACAGTCCATGTCTCTTATGTCATCTGGAGATCCTCCATCAAGCAGAAAGACATTGTTGTGGTTCCCAGAGTTAAACAGACTGTCCTACTTCCTGAGGGCCAAGAATGACAATACTGACCTCCATGCATTAGTGTCCGCTGCATGCGGAGATTTGTCTCTCAGCAGGAATATTTCTAGATATTTCCTTTCTTTTTTCCTTCAGAGGTGGTAGTTGCAACCAGTGCCACTAGTTCCTGTGTTTTTATGTATGCCATGATGTCTTGGCCTTTCCCTTTAGTCTTCGCTTCTGGATTGATCTGTTGAGGGTAACAGTGAGATACTCTCCTTATGCTGATCCAGTGCCATTTGCTGTGGAGTAGTGCATAAAATCTGTGAACGGAAGCTTTTCCTAATTGTGCACCTATGCAGTTAGCTTGTCTCCTAGAAGGTGCCCTCAGCTTACTGCTTTTTTTTCCATTGTGTAGCACCGTCCTTTATACCGCTGTGTCGCTGAAATGTTATGATGCTAATTGCTAGAGGTACTGCTAGCTGGGTGCTAGAGTGTTCATCCTCTCGCATTTTTGACAGATAGTTGTCTTCATGCAGGTAGCACAGGCAGTTGTTGAGTCAGGTTCTGATACCAATCCCAGCATGGTGAGGTCTGTGGGGTAGGAGAAGCCTTTTGGTGTCCTGTCAGTGGTGGTAGTGGTAATGGCTGCCTTGTTGTGACCCTTTAAAGCCTCTCAAACGTGGAACAGTTCTCTTTTAACTGTGGAAAGCGTTGCTTGTGAAAGGTCCTCCAGCAGTGGGTCTTTGGGTTTCTGGGGTGACTGGTCAACAGAATGACTGATTTGGGGGGATTTGTACTCCTGAAAGCAAGTTGAAGGAAATGTCGATGTAACAGCTGTTGTGTTGGAGAAACTGTACCTCAGCTAGGACATGGAGAAGTGCTGTGCCTGGTTTCAGCAGGTGAAGACAAAGAAGTGCTCCAGCAGTGTCACTGGAAAGAATGTGGCACAGACATGTTCAGCTTGCTTTTCTCGGGGTATGACCTCAGAGGTGGACTGAGTCTGGCTGCTGAAGCCAGCCACTGCCAGCTGTGGGAACACTGGGAGAAGCCCTTTCTGGGAATTGTTAATCTCTTCTTGCAGCTTTGAAGATCTAGTTTGGCATTTTGTTTATTAAGGATAATTCTACTTCTTGCTTTATAGGGAGTAATTCTGAGAGAGAGTTTGTGTGTCTCAAGTGTCCTGTCATACCTCTACCCCAACACCTTTTAGCTATCTGATCTTGTGGGATGGCTCTTTTCCTCAGTATAATACAAAAAGAATGAGGTAGGATTTATTTTATAGTGATCACATGCTTATTTATGATGTAGTTTTCCCCTTTCACTATGAAAATAATGTTACAATAACCTTAAAGATGTTTAAGTATGTATTTATATATTTCTTTTTTAGGATGAGGCAATTAAACTTCCTAAATGGAAGTAAAAATGGGATTAAGTGGATAGTGCAAAATTACGGCTCACACTGAAAGAAGTACATAACAGTTCAAACTAGGAATCACTTGACATTTTACTGTGTAACTTCATAAAGGTTTTACTAATGTTACTGAATGTGGAATGGAAGTTAAATTGAGCTTATGGTACAGTTTAGATTAATGGGTTGAGTTTAGGACTTGATCTCATTTGTACTGTTGGCTATAGTCTTAAAATCTTCAGCGTCTTGAGGCAGCATTTCTTTGTTTCACTGTCTTTCTATTCAGTTCCAAGCATACAGCAGGAATAAATGACTATTCTGCTTTCTAGAAGGGTGTTTAATTGAAAAGCTTTCTGCTGACAGCTCTTAAAGGATGTGAGATGGTAAAACCTTTCTGGAGCACTCCGTAATGGAAGATCCAAATCACTGGATTTCTCAGCAAAAAACTTCTTCCCACTCTGAATTTACCACTTGCTTAGCTAGTATCTGGAGAATTTCTGTGTCCTGAATCTCTTCAGTGACATCTGCTGCTTCGTTATAACTGTGTACACTCTAGTCCTGGTCTCTTTATGATAGTCCCTGACTTCTGCTGTCCTGGCAGGAAAGACACTGTTTTGAAACTGTATACGTTGAGTATCATTCTCAGCACTTGTTAAGAAGAGTAATATGTAATATTAAGTTGCTTCAAGACAGACTGCTATCTGACAGTGACAGGATTTACAGTAATTCCATAGACACTAACTCAGTCTGGCCTTACCTGCTGTTACTCCTGTCTTGACACGGGGGTGCATCTTCCTTACTGCTGGCTTAGCAACGACTGTGATGGAGCACCAGTATTTGTCTTATTTGCAGTGAAAATAGTACAGCAAGCTTCACTTCAACATGTGGTGCATACTGCCTCATTGATTTGTTAATTATTCTGATGCTGTCTTGTCTAGTACACGTAATTAAAATGGAACTGATCACAGAAGTAATATTTTTCTAATAATAATTTCACTGTGCTGTGTTTTGGGGGGTTTTGTCTTTTTTTTTTTCCTGTTATATGTAGTATTAGAATAGCTTGTAGATTGTTCAGATTGGCAAAAATTATTGTCATGTGTACTTCTGTTTGTACAGGAAAAAAATCCTGAAAGCTCTTTTAGACTTTCTAATCTCTCAGTAAGTTCAAGTGGCCTCTCTGCACTTACTCCAAGATTGATTAATCCCTCATAAAGATGAACAATAGGAATTGAATATAATATTTTAGATGAGATTTCATCAGTGACTTGCATGAGAGCACTAATGTTATGCTCTCCCAACTAGATGCATTTTGTGTATGTGTACAGATTCCTAGGATTGTTGGAGTCTGTCTTTTCCAAGCTTCAGATCTTTGAGTTACTGCAGTTCTGTGTATGGAGATAAACTATACATATCAATAATTAATTCAGGAAACACGCTGTCTTGATAAAGTTTCTTAGAAATATGAAACCAAATGAGAATTTCTGTTGCAAGGAGTAAGTTAATTTCAGCATCTCCTATCAAAGAATTTTTCCTCTTTTAGTTAAGAGATCCCTCCAAGTGTTCAAGGCCAGGTTGGACAGGGCTTTGAGCAACCTGGTCTGGTGGGAGGTGTCCCAGCCCATGGCAAGGGGGTTGGAACTCAATGGTCTTTAAGGTCCCTTCCAACCCAAACCATTCTATGATTCTGTAGTTTGTATTTGAAACCTGTGCTGCTGCTACTGAAAGTTTCTTGCACGTCTTTCCTAAGGATTTTTTGGGGGATGTTTTTGTTAGTCTGGTTTTTTGTGTGGTGTTTTTTTTTTAACTAGCCTTTAGACATACAGTTTTGCTTAAAGTTGCTCTTTGAGAGGCGTTCTTTTGGCAGCCACGCCAGCTTCTGCAGCTTGATGCTGCATCCATAGTTGTTCTAGTAAAACTTCAAGCAGCTGTGGATTGGGGAACTTGGTTAAGAATAATCAAACTCGGCTACTTTTTCGCCTTACTGGTTTTGACCCAGATCATTTCGATGAGCAGCTTTGCCGAACGGCCTGCAGTCGTATTGATGCAAACGGATGGATAGTATTATGATAGCAATTAAAGATGGAAAAAATGGGAAATGCTTAAGGCTTTTTACAGTTTATAATAGAAAAAAAATCCCACAAAGCAAAAGCTTTACTTTCGTGCTTAGAAAAATGTCTGTTAGACAAAACAAATCCTCAGTGGTATAGATTTGTGTAAATGTAGGACCCTCCTCCTCCCCTTCCTCCCCAACAAATGAAACAATTTTGTAGCACCTTAGATTTTTAGACTTGCTGGTTATGTGGACTCAAGGTCTTTCCTACTTCATGGTGGTGGAGAGTCTTTATAGGTTTAGTAATGCTGTGTTAAATGCATCAATAGTTACTGGAGCTCTGCTTATGTCATCCATAACCATATAATCCAAGAACATGAAAGTATTCAGGGTGCGAGGGCGAAGGGGTTTCCTGATTGCTGTCTATAACTATGTGATTAGAGATTACAGATAAGGTGGAACTGGACTCTTTCCAGAGGTGCCTGGTGATGGGATGAAAAATCCTGTATACAAGCTAGACGGGCTTCAGTTATTATTCTGTGATTTTATACCTCTAAGAAACCACTGGCAGCAAGAAAATTGCTCTACCTTGCCTTTCAAATTAAAAGAGAACAGTATGCAACTGGAACACCCTTTTAGTGTTGCTTATTTCATTCATCTGCTAGCTCGTGTTTACTGAAGCTGTAGTAAAATGCCAGGATGATGTTTTGGCGTACTACATATCTGACATGAATTTTTTCTTTCCTTCAGCAAATTTGACAGGCCATGCAGAGAAAGTTGGCATTGAAAACTTTGAACTCCTGAAAGTTCTTGGAACAGGGGGTAAGATGCACTATTTTTCTAAACTGAATGTTGGAGCATTACTTCTAAGTACACTTTTGTTTTCTAGCTGATGTCTTGGTAGTTGGAATGTTCTTTAGGAAGATGTATCACTTTTATATTGCATAGCTTAATTTTCTTAACTTTTTTTCTCACAAATATTATGCAAAATTACAGGTCAGACATTCTAGCTTACAGTACTTTTGAAGATGCATTTTTTTTAAAAAAAAATGGAAAATAAATGGCTTGAGATTTGTAGTGACTTAATACAGTTTATCAAACAGTTAAGGCATGATCTTGATAATTTCCTTACATTTTCAGACTGTTTTCCTGAATTTCTGCAAAAAACCAGTAATGTTAGAACATTACTGAATAGGATGCTCTGCTCTTTAACTACATGTTTCAGAGTTGGCATTGACTCTACTAGTCTTTCTGTGTCCTGTTCAAATCCCAGTAATTTTTAAGATGGAAAATATTCACTGTTGTATTGTGGATTTGAGCACAATGTTGGAGGTTTGTAGGATATTGTGGGATTGCTGACTGTAACCAATAAAAAAAGCTTTTTTTCCCCTTTGTTAAAGGGTACACACAAAGGTCAATACACAGACCAAAAGTAATAGCTTTTATACTTCTTAATGTGTTTCTACATTTTTTTGTCAGTGTTAGCATCAGATGCAGTGTTGAGTAGATGGGGATAATCGTGAAGGTGGACTATCATCAAGGTCTGTAGAAGGTATAAGTTATGATATTAAATTTTGGATGTTATCAGCTGTTAATGGTTAGCAGTGAGGCTATACTTGCATGAGCTGATGTATCACTGAAAAGAGCAAAGGTTTTTGATTTTTCCCATTTAAGTATTCTACAAATTCTTTCATAAATTCATTAAGCTATTAAATCACCTGAGAGTATATTTTTCTGTTTCTGAAGTAATTTTCTTAAAATTTAAATTTAACAGGCCTAACAATTCAACCCTTGCTGTTAAATTTTAGTGGTTAGTGGTAGAGGCAAAGAAGCTTTAATATTCATAGATATATGTTGAATATTCATAGGTAGAAGCAGCTATGCGGTTCTGAAGTGGTCAGTAGTGGTCTGAATGGGTTTTGACAAAAATGAAATTACTGGCTGGATTTCAATTTTAATTATACGTGTGTCTGTGTGTATGAAAACCAGTCCCATACCTGAATTTTTTCTTTTTTCCTCACCACTGTCATTAGTCTGAGATCACCTTAATATTACAACTGTTGCCTTTGGAATACAAAGTAGTTTTGGTGGTTTCATAAGTGTCGGTCTTCAAGTTCAGACTAGTGGTAGCCCAGCCTCCTCCTAATGTCTTTATTCGGTACCTCTGAAATGGCCCTTTTGTGGCTGTTAAACTGTTGTCTGTCATTCATTGCTACCTTCTATGTCCTCTTTTCTTCATGAACAGATCAGCCAGATTTCTCTTGATGTGGGATACTCTTAATCATAGCGGGTGGTCCTTAGTCTCATAGCCCAAAAGCTCTATCCTATTCACTCAGGTTAACAGGATAATTTTTTGAGTGACCCCTTTCAGAAAAGGCTACTTCAGTGGATTGACAGTGGGATTGACAGTGTGTGTATATGTGAAGAAAAAGGGAAAAAGCTGAGGAGTCCTGGCCATCTCTCTTCCTCCTGCTTCAGTAGTTACGTTGTTCCAGAAACAACTTCTGACTTAGTAGACTTCTGACTATTTCAAGAACTGACTAAACATTTCCTACAAGCTTTATGCACCCAAGGACACGTTGGGTATCCTGGACTGGCATTCGTGGGAAGAGTGGTATTGGTTTTTGTTGAGGAAATGCTAGTTGCACTTTTTAAAATATGTAATTTCAGTCATAGCCTGGGCCTCTTGCTTTGGAAATCTAAACCATCAGGGCAGTCTAGAAGCTTTGATCAGTCTTCAGTGTATCACAGCTAAGACTAGTGCACTAGGTGTATCAGAGTTTGTTGCTTGCCAATTACTGGACAGCATTAAATGTGAACGACCTGATCAGAATGGAGCTGGTTCTGTTTGCTTTTGGGGAAGTGACCATCTGTGACTTGTCAGTGTTGGCACTTTCTACTGTGAAATAAGTTTTTGTGAGTATTGGACCTACTGGTGCAGAACCACAGACAACTTGTTCAAATTGGCTCTGGTGCCGTTAGTTTAATGGCATACAAACCCCTTTGTAAAAAGTTAGTTTTTAGGAAGTTCTAGAGCTGCCTTGTCCATACCAAGAATTATTGTGTAAGCGCTCCATTCTAAGTATGGAAAACCAACTGAAATGTCATAGACCTCACAGGATCTGCTGCATGTAAAAAGTCTGGATCTATATATTCAGTTATTTGTCTGTCCTACTGACTGTATGTTTTTCTTATGCACTGTATCTTGGCTTTTTTCCCCACAACTTCCATAGCAGAGAGGTTATTTTTTCAAAAACTTCATAAGACTCTAACCCCTTTTATGCATGGAAATTTAGCTACATGAGCTTAACTCTGTGGTGTCATGAGTTGCGGGGTCCTGTTCAGGCCTGTGACTTCTTGTTGTCATGCTTGAATTGAGGTTTGGAGGAGTGAGTATGACTACTCCAACTTCTCAGCTCTTTGTACCAGAATACATGTTTACTTGGGGGAATGAGAAGAAGCATAAAGAAAACAGTGTATAATCACAATAACGTAAGTCAGAAATATTTGGATTAGCAGGCTATTATTGCAGACTTGTCTTAAATGATACTGTACAAGCATAAGGCCTCATTTAGAACTTGTACTGTCTTGTACAAACCTACTCATCTGCATTTCAGTTGCTGTCCTTAAGCTTGTGCTCACAAAAAAAATTAGGAAAAAGTTCAGAAGGTACTTGCATGCCTTCTGTATTCATAGAATGGTTGGGTTGGAAGGAAAGCCCAGTCATCTAGTCCAGCCTCCCCTGCAATGAGCAGGGAAATCTTCAACTAGATCAGGTTGCTCAAAGCCTCGTCCAACCTGACCTGGAATGTTTCCAGGTGTGGCACATCAGCTGGGTTGTTGGCTCTGTCACCTTCTTAGAGGAACATCCCTTAACTTCTTTGAGGTGTTTCACTCCTTCAGGAGCCCCTGTCTTACCTCTGTATGACTTGAAGCGTGCAGCAGCGTAACCAGCACGTCTCAGAGCAACAGGCTGCAAGGTGTGGGGAAGATACTTAGAATCTGACAGATATATTCATATGAAGGGAAGAAAATGGGTAGGATGAATGTCAGATTTAAATAATCAGCTCAAAATCATGTTACGCCAGTATAATAAAGTTCAATCTAAGAGGTCTGAAGGTATTCCAATAAAGTTAAGACTGTGAAATTAGGTTAGATCTTTCAAAGCGTATTGAGGAAAAGAGAAAATATTCTCCTCTCATAAAAGGAGAAGAACGAACTGGGGTTACTGTGCCCAGGAGAGTGAGCCATGATTAGGGAGTGTCTAAAAATAATTCCAAACTCCAATAATATTTTCCTTCGGTTACTGGTGAGGGCAACTGTGGTGGATTCTGAATGGCAGGAGGGACGGCCAATCGGAGACTGGGTTTGGAATAAGGAAATTATTTTTCTGTATGAAGAACAGACTGAAAGGGGGGGACTGTGTTCAATCTAAGAACCTAGAACCTGGATAAATTTGTCCCATTCATCCGTCAGAGAATTCTTTAAGAATCTGGATTTTAAATTGGAGATCAGTAGCAAAGATTTTTTTACTGAAGGTAATGTCGGAGGTGTTTCAGTATAACTGGAGAGAAGAGCAACTGCAATCCTACATTTAACAAGGAAAGAAAGAAGTTAAGATGATCCAGGCAGCTCTTTGTTAATTGTTCTGCCTTCAGCAGTATGTAGTGCCTTCAGATCAATTTTGAAGAAAATAATTTACCTTAACTTTTGTAATAATTAAAAATGAATGGCATGCTTATCTAGTGGTAGATTGTCTTACCTATGAAAACCTTTTAAAAATTTACTTTCTTTAAAAAAGAAATGCCTATTTACTGTAATAACATTTACTTTTCTAAAAAAGCTAAATGTAAAAAAGCACAAAAGCAAAATGCAGATAGAAAGTACATTTTTAAGATGCAGCTTACCCTCTACTGTCACTTTCTGCCTTTCTAATTTATTATCTCTTACTCACTTGTGTAATGGCACAGGGATCTTGTTCTTAGGGAAGTAATAATGTTGAAAAAAGTCCGTTAAAGGTTCTTCTCTACCTGATATTTAAGGAAAGGTGACAGAGGATGTCTCTGACAATTTGGTGCTGGACAATGAAAATTGAAAATACTAGTTCAGAATTCTATTATTTGATTTTTAAAGTTTTTGCTTGGCTTTTTTTTTTCTTTTTTTTCCTGTTTTTAGCTTCTAGAGCTGTTTGCCTTTCTGACTTTACCACTTCCCGTATTTTAATTCATATGGACAAATACCTGGACAGTGAGAGTTCTGCCTCCAAATTCTTTAGGAAGATTAAATCTAAAGGCTATTTTAACAATAAAAAGTGCAGTGGAAAGAGTTTGTTAGGCATATTTCATGCAAGAATACAGTGAAATTTATTCAGGTCATTAAATATTTGTACCTCTGAGCCTTTTCCTATTGTTGTCTCATGATTATTCTTACACTGACAGTAAAAAAAGAAATTAATTTAAGAAGGAGGCGTATCTTATGGTAACACTTGAAAACATTGCTTTAAAACTGTATACAAATGTCAAGTTTGGATGTATTTACAAGTCCACATAAACCATCCTGTGTGCTGTAAACAATAAGGATTGCTTGTCTTTTTCTCTGTAAGAATTAGCTGGCACGATGTGCTTGCATTTATTCAGAAAGAATAAAGAAGCAAGGAATACTTTGTATTTTGTTGTCTTTCAGCAAGTGTGTACTTTAGAATATTCTAATGACTTCCTGAATTGTTACTTATGATGATGTGTGTTACTGTGAGTGTGTGTTCATGAAAAAGGCAGCATGAAAGGAAAATTTTAAGCCTAATTACATTTTTCTGCCTCACAAATTAACTGGAAATTCAGTATAAGTTGCTGGTATGAAATCTCTTAATTCATATAACAGGCCTGATATCAGTATCAATCTGCAACTAATAATTGCTTAGAATTTTTATTTCTCTTAATGAACTCCAAGGTCAATCTAACATGGTTTGTGTTTGTGTGTGTATATATATATATATAGTATGTATTATATAGTCTTTTAGTTCTTTCATCATTTAAAATATTAATAAGATTATCAGGTAAGGGTATTTTCACAATTGGCTTTTGTGTCTTCTTGCTGCCACTCAAATGAATTGCTTTTGCAGTGTTGTCTTTTAAGTCGATTTCTCGTGATGATATCAAAGATTCTGGTGTTGACTGTATCATGAGTCATTTGATTAAAATAGCGCTACTTAAGATTTACCCTCATCAAAACTGCTGAGAATCCTCATCATTCTGTCAGTCCTTTTCAGATTTCTGAAGTAACAATTTGTGCCACGGTAAAGCTCTATGTTGCAAATCCTTTTATGATAACACTGGTATAGTTTCAAGAGATTTACTTACAGCTGTTACACTTCACAGATAATATTCTCCTGTGCTGTATGTAAAGCTGTAGTAGGTGCTGTAAATATACTGCTGGTATTCTGCCACTTGAGATGCGGTCTTCTATGTTTTGATAAAGCGTGAGCAAAGGTATGGGTAGCAAAGTGTTAAAATCTAGGGGCTTCTGTTTATTTTATTTTAGCTTAGCTTAATGTCCTCCAACACTTCTGATTCTGTTTCCTGGGAATCTAAGGAAGCTTCTGTGTAATGCTCCAGGCTGGGCTTTTCAGAGGTGCTCAAGGAAGTTCAGCATCAAGCTCCAGCAGAAAGTTGGTGAAAACTGGGGCTGCTCCCATACGCAGTTAGGAAATGGTAGCTAAGGCCATTCTCTCTCTGGTTTTGTTCCATGTTAGTAGAATGCAGAAGTGTTGTCTACATTTTTTAGGAAGTAGCTCCTTAAAAGATGTAAATGCTACTTTTGGAAGCCTTTTTTTTTTTTTTTTTAAAGCTAATGCTCTCAGTAGTAGGGGTCTGTTTTTCAGATGCTAAAAAGAATTTAACATCCAATATTGGGAAAATAGGTGAATGACATTAAAATTTTGTATCTGCCTAACAGTATTACTGTGGTCGCAATATTATGGTCCATACAACCTTGATTCTGATCACTTGTGTTTGTACATCATTACAGAACTTGTGGCCTATTCCTATTTTACTAAAGTAATCTTTTTACATCTGTGGTTATCCGTATCTTGATGATGAGCTGGTGGCTACTGAGTCCAACTTAGATATACTTGAGATCATAGAATGGTTAGAGTTGGAAAGGACCTTAAAGATCATTGAGTTCCAACCCCCCTGCCATGGGCAGGGACACCTCCCTCTAGACCAGGTTGCTCAAAGCCCCATCCAGCCTGGCCTTGAATACTTCTTATAACTACAGTTAAAATTGGGGAATGCAATATAATACCGAACATCTTGAAAAAGGTTGTATTGGGTATCTCACATTTGTCTCCCAAAATAGCAAGATATGTTTACACTAACCTATTCTGCCTCTATTTGCTGTTCTTGACAGATATGTTGTGAAAACTTATTTTATGAAAGCTCTTATTGAGAATAATGGGTTCTGGAAAGAAGGCAAAGGTGATTCCTTAGGGTGTGATGAGTCAGGTAAAGAATTGTTCATTATATGAGCAGTATCACTTTTGTGTACTGAATGAACTTGGTTGCAGGAAGAAAACCTACATGTCATTTGATAATTTAAAATTCTCTGGTTACATGTCTGGAAAAAACAGGAAGTATCTGGAGTTCCATGGAATTGCTTACTGGGAGCAGAATATGCTGATGCATTTGGAAAGACCAACTGTATTTGAGCATCTCGTATCAGGGCAGTGTTACTCTGTCTACTGTATTTACAGTTATGAGATACTTAGGCATTCTCTTTCAGAAAGTAACATGAAGAAAATTATAAGGGTTGGACAGAACACCCAGCTGGTTCAGTTTTCTGTCTCTTATGATGAAGGAGACCCTGGAATAACGTGGAGAGGCGTAGAAGGATGGTGTCCTTAGTGAACTCGCAGCAGCCCTTAGTTGGGGTCAGCCTGAGCCAGAGAGTCTCTGCTGTGTTTTGCAATGCTTGGTGTACTTTCCTCTCCCTCGAGTATTTGTATAATCTTTTTGAACTCATCTACATTTTGGACGTCTGTAACATAATGTAACAGGAGTTCCACTGCTTCACTGCATATTTGTTTGTGTGTTTTGGGCAGTTCTTGATAACAAATGAAATCACTAGGTACGTTAGGATGATTTTTTTTTTCTTAGAATTAATGCAAACTGTTCTTTATTTACTTCATACAATTTTTGATTTTTAACTCTAGCATCTTTTTAAGTACTCTGCTTTTCAGGCTAACTGAAAAGTTTAAGTGTGTTTACTTCCTTTCATAACTAGAAGAATTCTTTTATCCTTTTCTGTGTGTTTTTTTAAATGCTCTCCTATACTTTTTTTTCTGATGGGGGAGAGGGTATTTGGGGACAAAAGAGAGGGGAGACTGAAATAGTGTGGTTCACTCAAGATACAAGCACACAAAGATTTCATTCCACAGCTGAAGGGATTTCTGGTTTTGTGTTGAAGGCTTGGAGGACAGTACATTTGTGTAATTTTTCAGTATTTTCCTTGAAGTTCTAACATTCTGTTTGCTTTTTGGATTCCCACTGGTGTTTTCTCATAGGGTTGTCTGTGGTAACTCCGGGTATTTTATTTTTCTCAGTTATAACACTATGCACAATTAATTATCATACTTCATGTGGATTACTTACTTGGAATTTTATCTGCCATTATTTTTCAGCTACTTAATACTTTGATACAGTTTTCAGCAGTCAACTTCAATTTCTGTTGCAGTGGATAATTTACTAAACCAAGAAACCCAGCTTCTGCACTGTTCATATGTGACTGAATCAGGCAGGATGAATTCTTGTGGTGACCTCCTTTCATTGCAAAAACTGAATATTTACTTTTTACCTTTTGGGTTTTTTGTCTGCTGATACAGCTTTTCACTCACAAGAGGAACCCCCTCTTTGCACCCATGATTGTTTAGTGATTTTTAAGACCCTTTTGTAAGGGAACTTGTTAAATACCTTGGGAATCTAAATAAGTCAACAGTATCATTGTTCCCCCTTCCTGATTCCCTTGAATGATTAGTAATAGAAATAATTATTACCACCTACAAAAGTTAACACTGATTCCTTCATAGTATCCTGTTTGTTTATCTACTGATTCTGACTTTTACTGTTTCTACAAGTTTGCCAAGTAGAGGTGTCATCAAATTTATTTGTGTACAGTTCCCAGGAACCCTTTTTATTTTAAGAAAATATATAAAAAAAAAATAAAAAAAAATGTCCATGTTTGCTAGTTATTCCTCCAGTGTGGAGTGTATTTTTAATCAAATATGTAAACACTTAGATTCAATAATTTAAAACTCTAGAAAGACTACCTTTTGGTCCTGGTGGTTATTTCTTTGTGTTCAGAAAACTTTCTTTTTGAGATAATTCCT
Organism: Tringa tobata; assembly: GCA_033628505.1. Lineage (NCBI taxonomy): Eukaryota > Metazoa > Chordata > Aves > Charadriiformes > Scolopacidae > Tringa > Tringa tobata. Next base: position 5,878,961 of record JAHREE010000173.1, on the reverse strand, counting down.
CTAGCTGATTCTCATGTAAGTGCAGTATGGGAGCCTCAGAAAGTTCTGATGTACTAAATACTGATGGGAAACTCTTGTTGGCTTTTCTATGGGTTTTTGGAAACTTGATGCTATAAAGCCAGTAATGAAAACATATAAATTGTGCAAGTATGGGCAGATTATTTTGAGGACAAAAAAATAGCGTCATTCTTGCTAATTTCTAGGTATGGGAGTTTTAGGTTATTACAAAGGAAGAAATCATCAGCTTTTAAATTTGCTTTTAAATACTGAAACTCTGGTTGTCTCTCCCCACTCTTACTGTGGTTAGTCTTTAAGCTCATTTGGTTGAAATTTTGTTAAGAAAAGGTCAGTCTGAAAGAAAAAGATTTTAGCCTGAATGGTTACGGTTTGCCATAACAGTGAGTAATTGAAAAATAATAATGATTACAGCCAGCCCTGTAGTATGACTAAGTGACTGTTATTTTTCTTTTTTTTTTTTCTCCCCACCTTTTTAAGCCTATGGAAAAGTGTTCCTAGTAAGGAAAGTAAGTGGCCACGATGCTGGGAAGCTTTATGCCATGAAAGTCCTGAAGAAAGCAACGATAGTTCAAAAAGCCAAAACAACTGAGCACACAAGGACAGAACGTCAAGTGTTGGAGCACATCAGGCAATCACCATTTTTGGTCACGTTACATTATGCCTTTCAGACAGATACAAAGCTTCATCTCATTTTAGGTGAGTAGTTTTCGGGATTCAAGTTCTATGTCAATGGAAAAAAATAATCTGCCCTTTTATCTCCTTAATGTTTTGTAGTTGTTTTTTTTTATGTGGTCTTAAGTACTGTATGTTTGGAGATTGCATGAGAGACCATAGGAAGTAAAATACTGTTAATCTTCAGCAGGGTTTGTGTTTCTGTGTTTGTGGTTTTCCTGTTTGAACTTCAGTGTGCTGCTCTGACTTGGGGGGAGGATGAGGGAGGGAATATTATGCAGCAAAAAATGTATATGACTGAAAGTACTGAAACCAGCAAAATATTTTCTTGAACTTACCTAGAAGATGAAATTTTGATTTGTGCTTTTTAAACCATTATTATATACTGCATTAGAGGTTTGGGGTTTGTGTTTTGTTTTTTTTTAACAAATTTTCAGACAAACTGCTATCATGAATGAAAAAGTTCGTAATCTGTATGAATATGGGCATTAAAGTGATTCAGTTTGTTTTCCCTGTCTGCTGCCTCTGTGTGTGTGGCACAGAGGTTACTGGTAAGGTGGGATGATGAAACATGACTTCGTTACTGGGACTAGTTGGTAGGAAAGAAGAAAAAAGGAGGGAAATATTGAAGCAGCAGAAAGCCTCCTAGTTCAAACAGGCTGCACGTTTCACTCAAAGAACAAGTTCTATGTTGTCCTCAATGTGATCAGTGTTTTTGGAATGTTGTCCTCTGTCTGAGGGGATGGGGCTACCTGTCAGTGTGCTGACTGGCCAGTGTGCCCTTTGAGCACTGAAACACTGCAAACTGAAAGATCGTATCAGACAGGGCTTTTTTTCAGAATAAATGCACTTGTAACATGGGTGGTGCCAGTTAAAGATGTTTGTGCTTTCATAATGTCAAATTCCGTATGACATTGGAGTCTACAAATTGTTGGTATGGTTTCCTGCTGTAAAATGCTGGTGAAAATGCTTGTATTGTGGATCAGTTTCTTGTTTTTTTTGCATTGTGATACTTCATTTTGGTACGTTTTACCAGTAACTTTAGTAAATCTCCATTTATGAGTTGCTTGATAATGATCTGTGGTATAGCGAGCCTTGCTAGAACATCCTTCATTCCGCTTCTGTCCTTGCCATTTTGCTTTCCCTTTTGATGTGAAGAACCACGTCTGTTTCTGTGGCGTTTGCCAGGCTGGCAGAAGCCTGACCGGGAACTTCCTTAGGGTTTCCAGCTCAAATACAACTTCGTATGTGCATGTCTCTCTATTCCCTGCTTTTCAGGGCAGTAACATCTTTGGGAAGGACACTGAAATTAAAGAGTTACATTCCTTTTGCTTTATGCCCCAATTTCATTGCCTTTGCAGGGTCCTGTCTTTCTCAGGAAGTTGAAGGATTTTTCCTGATAATGAGGAACACTTACTTCAGGAGCTAGAAAAGAGTATTTAAATCAATTCTAAACCTTAACTGCTTCATGACGCATTTGCTGTCAAAACTTTTTACTATGAATCCATTTTATCTTGGAGTATTGAGATACTTGCATGTTTCAATTTTTGGGTGTTAAGAGGCAATCCAAAATCACACATTTCTGTGCTGAGAGTTTGTTCATAGGGCTTGATGCCACTCTAAAATTAGAACTATTTCTACCTTTCAGATTGGCAGCAAACTTTGTGTTTGGTGTATAAGATGTATTTGTAAGAAAACTACAAGCAATTTTTAAAGATTCCTTGCCTCGAGTATTTTAAAAGAACTGGGAAATGCATGATCAATAAATGCTTGGATATAAATACATTTTTGAGGTGAATTTAAATGGTCCTTTAATTGAAGCCCAACTCTTGCAATTCCTTTTGGCTCATGACTTCCATTATTGAATCTTTATTAGCAGGCTGATTTAGACATTAAATTAATAAAAATTTATTAATGTTATATGAATCTACACCACTGGCTATCAGTTCTTAGGAAGGTGTTCTGTGTGCGTACCTCAGTTCCAGGTACTGCAGTGAGATAATACAGGTATCTGAGGAGCTCAAGCTTGAATGGAGTATTCACTAGATTCCTTTTGAAAATGAGAGTTGAAAATTGTAATAAGGATTCTTACAGATTTCTCTGACTAGGAAATTAAAGAAATACATAAATACTGTCACAGGTGGGCAAAATGCTAAAGAGAAAGAAAAAGTTAGAAATATGTTGGTAGCTTTGTGATTCCTTTATGTTAACCTTTAATAATTAGTTTTCACATTTTATTTTTTAGCATTTCAGTTATTGATTAATAATTTGGAAAAAATTTGAAATATTAAATGAGACAAAATGTGAATACATATTATAAATATTGTAATACCATTCTGTAAAGCCAGATATTTTTGGCTAGAATGCAGTTTAGGTCCCATTACAAATTTTTAAAAAATCCCACCAACCAACAAACTGAAATGAAAAACCCTCATACTCGAGATGGATGTATTTACCTAAAAATAAATACATAGTAATGGAGAAATTCTTTCCTGTGAAGGTGGTGAGATACTGGAACAGGTTGCCCAGAGAAGCTGTGGCTGCCCCATCCCTGGAGGTGTTCAAGACCAGGTTGGATGGGGCTTTGAGCAATCTGGTCTGGTGGGAGGTGTCCCTGCCCAGGGCAGGGGATTGGAACTGGATGATCTTTAAGGTCCCTTCCAACCCAGACCATTCCATGATTCTATGAAATTTAGGTGTCAAGCATAATTGGAAGGCTAGAAAAACCTCTTACATGAACGGAGAATTAAAAGCTTGGCGTTATATTCTTGTAAGAATCAAAGAGGAAGGAACCCAGTTCTGAAGGCTGTTACGTAGCAGATAGTGCAGACTGGCACACGCCTGCTGTAACACAATGATAAGGTGATGTTTGAAGCAAGAAATTCAAAAATTGATCTATAAGTAAGGGCTTTTTGTTTCAGTTTTTGCGTTCTCACAAGGTCTATGCAAATCCATCATCAGAATATCAGTTTGGGCCAGAAAGGTCCTATTTTCCTTCTTTTTTAGCAGAAAAAGGGAATAATTAGAGGAGGTTTAAGAATGTCTTTTAATTGCTTTTTGTAAGAGCAAAAATCTCTTCTACCTAATGTGGCCTAAAGCTACTTTATAATTCACCTGGGTTTCACACCCTCCCTCACAAAAAAACCCCAACTGTTTGTTGCCAGTCTTTTTATGTCTTGCTATGTAAATTTTTGTAAATCAGTTCTTTGATTTAGATTTGGAGTTTGTGTTAGGCTTCTGAATTCTTGGGGAAGCCGGTCTCTGCCTTTGTTTTTCTTACCCGGCTGAACTCAGTGTATGAGCAACATGTCATTTCAGTTCCAAGAGTGTTTAGAATTGGAGCCTCAGTGCACTGTTTAATGCAATTCTTTGTGCTGTCAGATTACAGAGCCGTATGAATTTGGTCTGGATCAATTGCAGACATGCAGTAGCATTTCTGCCAGGTTTCCAGAATACAGGGTTTGGAGTTGATCCTAGTTTTTAGATCGCTATGATTGAAAGAGTGAAGTGTTGTATCCATGCACGTTATCCAAAGCTTGTCATATGAGGTTAACCTACTAACACTTTAAAAAAATATTAAAATCTGTACTGTCAGATGGAGTTTATGTTGAGGTAATAGTTTTATTTTATTTTTTTATTCCCCCTCTCTCCCCCCTACCTTGTTTCAGTGGTGCATTTGATTTAGCACCAAGAATCTGAAGACTGGTTGTTTCATTGGCCTGTGGTTAGTGCTATAACCTGAACAAAATTGGGCTTATTCTGCCACTCCTGTGGCAGCTTTGGTTTGTATCTGTCACAGTCCTTAGAGCAGCGCCTGGGAATTCAGTCCTTATCTTGTACTGAGTTAGCAGTTCTGATTAGGAATATTTAAAAGAAAAATTGTTATCTTTGTTTTCTACATGATAAGAATGCTGAAGCTTTTTTTTTTTTGAAGAAGGAAGCAATTGTAAAATGTGGGTTACTTTATTATAATTCTTTTTTCATATACTTACTTATCTAGATAAATATCCTTCCTCACATTGTTTGATTCCACTAATATTCCTTCCTAAACAGAGCTGGAGAACTAAAAAACAGGAGAGAGATCAAAATGTCTACAACTTGTATAGATGCTTCTCCCTTAAATTATTCACTTATAATAGGATTGCACCTTTCTAATGGGTTTATGTGTTGTACCAATGAATCTATAGAAACCACATTCAAGAAAATGTTGAGTAAGATGTTGTGGGACATGTTCCTGGCTCTGTACATGTAGATCTCTAATACAACGTGGGGCTGCAAATTAACAACTTCAATGTACCCTGTTAGCATCAACAGCTCTGCCTCCTAAATGTGTTTGTGTTGCAGTGGAGCGCTGTTGTAATAATTACTTTTCCCCCCCATCTCTGACTGTGGGAAAACCCTTGTGTCATACCCTGCAAAGAATGAAAGTGTGGTTTCAGTGAGGTTCTTTTTAGTTCTTTTTAGTTGTCTTTGTCAGTATGCCTGGCTGCTCTGAAGTATTTCGTAAGGGTGTACAAGTATTCTGTTTGTAGATATCATTTGTACTCCTTTCTTTTCATATTTCTAAATAAGTGAAACACTGGTTTTTTTGTAAAAAATACTCATCTTTATAATTTATGGATATTTCAGGCTTATTTTATGGTTTTGCTGCTTATTTAAAAGTTGGTTGTGTTATTCTGTCAGTGCTCTAAAAAGGAAATTGAGTATTGTACAACATGATGTAATATTACTGAATTAAATAGAGTAAGAGCATCTGATCCCAGAACTTATTTCATAATTTACAAATGGGTAAATTATTAGTATTCCAATAAGACAGTTAAGTTGTCAGAAAATGAAAATAAAGGTTCTTTGTTCTACTTTTTAGACTATATAAATGGAGGAGAATTGTTTACTCACCTTTCACACAGAGAGAGATTCTCAGAAAGTGAGGTGCAAATTTATATTGGCGAAATCGTTTTGGCACTTGAACATCTCCACAAGGTAAAGTAACTTTATCCTATATTTTGTGGAACTACAACTATATTCTTCTCACATCATATAAAGTCAGTAAGGAGAACTATTTTTTTAGATTGTTTTAAATTCAAAGTAACTTAATCTAGCAATGAGACATTAGTTTTATAATTAGAAATACTTCCCAGTGAAGTGTCTATTCACGTGCAGCAGATTAAGGCTACAAGTTTTTGTCTTCAGCGTGAAGATTGTTGTTGCTGACAAATGATTGTTAATTTTTAGCAGTCTTTATGAAATGGGGTATGTCAGTAAAATGGATTTGTAGTCAACATAAACAGTGTTTGGGCAGCACTGTTTTTCAGTTGTCCTTTTTTTGAAACAGTTAAACATCAGAGTTCTGAAGTTTTGGCACAACTGTAGACATGAAAAGTGTTACAGTTTTCAGAGATAGTAAGTAGATTTTTAGGTTATCACAAAGCACGTGTGTATGGTCTAGAATATATTACAGAAGCATATGTTTTCGTTCTTAATGAAAGCTGAACTGAGTTTCACACTAGCAGCAAGTATTCGGTCGTTTTTAGATTCAAAGGACATAGTATGTCCTTCAAATTTAAAGACATTAATGCACACTGTAATTTCTGAGAACTTTTAAACCGCTTAAAGTTATTTATTCAAAGGCATTTTAAAATTGTCCTTTTTGAGGTGCAACTTTCAGGTGTGAGGTTACCTTGATAATGGGAGTTTTGTTGCCTTTGTATTTAAACGTATTCAATGTCTCCTTGATGTGGTTACACTGATTTGGAAATACTTCTTCTTATATTCTGTTTGCAGTTGGGGATTATATATCGGGATATAAAACTTGAGAATATTCTCCTCGATTCCGATGGCCATGTGGTGCTGACAGACTTTGGTCTGAGTAAGGAGTTTCTTACTGATGAGGTGAGTATTTGAATCTCCAGTAGGTAAGGACAGAATCCAGCAAGATCACAAAGTCAGATTCTGTCTTACTGAAATCATAAACACATTTGAGAGGGGAGAAAAACTGCCTTCTAGGCTCTTCGTAGAACAAAATCTAGTAATCTGCTTTGCTGGATTTTGATTTTTTCAGCTTATTGGTCTTTGGCCTGCCAGTGGTGTCAGACATTTTTGTCTGTTCTAGTTTTTCCTCCAATGCCTTTGTGCTCCCTCCTGCTGCCCTTTATGTGATAAACGAGTCTGAAAAGCCACTTACATTATCATTTTCAGATAGCTTTTTAAAAACGCTTGACTGTGCTAATACTTTGCAGTGACTAGGCAAATGGTATGCTATGACTCTTCTCTATGCTAATAGTAATTAATGTATTATTATCTTGTCTCTTTCGCAAGTCTTTGTGTCACTTTTGATAAGCTTAATTGCAAGCTTTTTAGGATAAAAGCTTACCTCTTATTAAATATGTGCATAGTACCTAACATAGTGATCTCTGACTGTTGATGTTGGTTGTTCATTATTTGTAAAGTACAGTTGTACCTTCAAATATGCTTTTTGGATCTCAGAGAGGCAAAATTGTGCAGGACTTCTGAGATAATTTAAAAATGGCTATTTTTTGCTTTAGGTATCAGAGGCATTGAAATCTAGGGCTGCAGATCTAAAAGTCTTTGTGAGAAGCAGCAAAGGGATTTTCTAAAAATAGATAACTGGTAGTTTCCTTTAGAATATTTGCATTTCAAATGGAGTCTGGTAGGATTTGGGAGGTACCATTTTAAGAGATAAGAAATATTATTTTCTGAGGCAGGGGAATAGTACAGATAATGTCAGTAAATTAGTCTTAAATCATAGCATGAAACCAAGAGGAGGTTCAACTGGCACGACAAGGGATTAGCAGCAGATTGCCAGACCAGTGCAAGAGAGGAAGTACGGAGAGATGCAGTTTTCAGCAAGGAAAAATATAATAAAAGGTGTGGCTAAGGGAACGTAAGCTTCGAGTTGAGAGCAGCTGTGTTGGGCACAAGAGACAAAGTAAAGCACATGGAATGGTATTACTGGAGATGGGAGAGAAAAGCAGCATTCCTCCAGCCTTTGAGCCAAAGCTGAATGAAGCTGAAGCCTTCCCTGTGAAAAGAATGTCATAATGAATCAGGACCTTCTTTAAGTCTCAAACGGGATGGTTGAGGAAATAGACTTATTTATCATCTGTGCTGACCTTCAGGACAACATTTACAAGCAGTGCAAGGAAAGGGCAGGACTTGGTGAAGCATCAGAGATGCCTCTCGGCTTTTCTCACCCTCTGATTTGAATTCCTCTTTCTCCGGTCATTAAACAAAGCAGTTGCTGCTTGGTCATCTAATGTGGGTTCCTCTGACTCTAATCCGTTCTGTTTTCAGTACATACCTCAGAAATCTCTTCATTTTTCCATGTTTTTTTCCTCATATTCTCCTTCACATTTTAATATTTTTCTTCCCTGTCAAAAATGTTCAACATTTTTTGTGTTTCTTTTGAGGGAAAAAAAAAGTAATTGCGATTTTATTGTTTGCTTTCAAAACCTTAAAAAATGGTCTGCGCTTGAGTACAGTCTTTATGTGCCATTTAGGTTTAGCTACTGAACCTAAATATGATTAGAAGGACCCATTTCCACATGGAAACTGACATTTCATATTGTATTTTCTGTGGACAATTCAGCTACTACTAGAACACTTAGAGTTTGTGTTTACAAAAGATACTTAACTGACTTCTGAACCAATGTACTTACAAGAGGTAGAATTTCCCCTTAGGGAAATATAGGTATAACTGTGTAGCTTTAGATCTGTTTTCATACTCACTGGGTAGTGCTTTTAAATAAAATTACACAACTGCCTAAGTCAGATAAAAGTAGCATTTGCGATTTATAAGAGCAGTGTGCTCTCCTTTCTCCCCCTTCCTTCAGGTTTCTTCCCTGGCCCACCCCATTTCTTGCAAGGATTTTGCCATTAAAAAAGTGTATTCATGCAAGTGGAATTTATTCTAGTAACCCCCCCTCTTTGGATTGTATTTTCTGAAACAAGATATAGTTAGGTTATTGAGAATGTATAAAAATTGTCAGCAATTACAAACATGTACTATGTTTAGAGCTCTTATCAGAGAGGATTCTTTACCCTGCATGTTTGATTTTCGGATGATTTTGTAGATAAGGATAGTTCCTAGGAAATACCATAGTTCAATGTTTTTATTATTCATGCTTTAATCTGATGGTTGTTAAGGATTTCCAGGTACCCTGAGCAAGTGTAGAATCTAACAGAAGTTGGTTTATAATAAAGAGAAGGTACTGTTTCTTGACTATAGTAACTATAGCCGATTAATTGACTGCTCAACAACGAAGAGATGGGAAGCTGCTTTTCCTAAGCGCTGTTTGCGTGAAAGGAAGGAAATTCACAAGACTTTGAGGGAAAACAGAAAGCCATTAATTTTTGCCATGCAGCTACTGACGCATGAGTGTAAAGAGTGCGTTGTCACGTATCCTTTGTTTTACAATTATTATGTGAAAGTGCTTATAATGTGCAAGAATTACAAATCCCAGCTGAAAGCAGTGCAGTTTTAAGAGCTCTAAAACTTCATACTACTATTTTGCTAAAACCAGAAATTTGTCTTGTACAAGTGAAATGGCAGTCTGGTTTTGCCTTTGTTTTACCTTTAAAAAAGTCCATGTGCATGTATTTGCATGCAAAAAGAAGAAATAATCTGACTGGAATAAAGTTGCTGAATAAAAATGAATTTTTACATAGGATAGGACAGTATCAAAAGGTATTTAGGTATGAAATGACTTCTTACATTCAAATTTTATTTAGTATGTCATGAAGACCTACAGTTTGACTCGCCTAACCATAGAATGGGATTAAGAAAGAGATTAGAGGTTGAAATGAATATTATCTTTTTAGTATTAATTTTTATGGCATTTGCATAATTAGCCCTGTGATGAAGATAAGGTTAGTCTTTCTGAATTTTAACTCTCAACTGAATTGCAAAGGAAATCAAGGTAAAAAAAGACACTTTTTAGCCTTGTGCTTTCATGCATCTTAGTTGAGTTCCTGTCTAACTGGGATGTAGAATGCATTTGCACATGACATTAATATAAATTATTATTGGGTGCATGGGAAATTGCTAGGACTGATGGACTTTCTATTGAAACTTCTACAACACAGTTTTGTCCGTTGTGTAAGTGCAATCGCTTTAGTCTTGCTGTTGGTTGTGTTTTTTTCAAGAGTCTTGCATTTCATTTACCTTTTAAAAACAAAAAACCCTAAGTTGGTGGGGCTTTTTTTTGTCATCTTGTTTCTTGTTGAAGTATCTTTGTCTTCTCGATTTGTGGTTTAGGAATATTCTTATCTTTTTATCTCATTAATTTTGGTTAGTGTCAGTTTGACCTAGTCATCAGGTACAGCCTTCATTTTAATGATAATTCTTCAATTGCTACTTCATTTTAAAAATCTTTTTTCCCCTCTCTCACATTTCCTTTAGTTCTATAACTGCACTAAAAATCATACTTTATTTTTTCTAAGGTGTAAAGATCTCCATATATACTAACCTGAACACATAATTTAGTTACTGTAGCAGTAATCTATTTTCTTGGACCATAAGAATTAACATTTTTATTGTTAATTATATCTCATAAAGTACTCTTTCTTCCAGAGTGTAGTGAAACGCTCAATTCTTCTGCATTGGTACACAGCTTCTGCATTGTTTTGGAGTTTTGGAGTTTTTGTGTTTGCTTAATGAAGTTCAAAGAAAATTATGCAGTGAATACTGAACGTTGTCAGTCTTCAAACAATATAACTGAGAGCATACAAATGCCTTAATAATAAATAATATAAGAGTAGATATTCTGTGTGAGGGATGACTGAATTGTAACCCGAGTAAGTTGGATGGATATCTGTGTAATTCTGATATGTAGAACAAATACTTCAGATACTTGATTGTTTTCCCATCTGAAAACCTCTGGATTGGAGTTGCAGATTTAGTTACAACTGTCAGATGCTTTTCACTGTTGAGGAGTTGTTTTTTTGTTTATTAGCTGGTTGAGTGAACATCTTGTTTTGCAAAGAAAATGGCTATGTAATTTTAAGAGATTTTAAAGGAAATTTCATTAAAGGAAAAATGATGGAAAGGTGGTTAGTCCACTATGGATTTTGGTAGATGAAGTAGGCAGAGATTTGTACACACTCTTAGAGCAGTTTAAAGGTAGCCCAGAACAGAGGGAAGCAACTACAATTTGACTCTTGTTTAAAACGCTGTACGAACTGTCGTCTCACTTGAATCAGCTGGTAGGTTAGCTGTGCACTTAACTTTACAAGATGTGTTCTAATTGTCCAATTAATTGGATGATGTCTGATCATGAAAATTTGATAGTGTATCCTCTGAACGTTGAGCGTTCTGTAGCGAAGATGACTGGGAATAGCCCATACTGAGGATGACTGTTACTACATCTGCTTGTGGTTTAGTTTTGTTCAGTTATGTAGACATAGCACAGTTGTAAGGAGTAGATTTCCATTTCTGCAAAGAGGAAAAAGGAAGAAAGAGTAAACTGAATAGTGAAGTTAGTCCACAGAAGTTAACATTGGTTATGTATCTGGACAATTACTCATTATTTCCCTTACTTTGGAAAATGAATTTAAAGAATAGCAAAACCTTTTTGCTTTAATTGTTGTAATTCTGTGGTTGTTTTAAGTGTACTGAAATGGAATATTGAAAACGTACTAAACACTCTTAAGGCACGTAACTGAACTGGACTCATTTAATAGCAAAACCAGGTCATCGGACATCAGGTGACTGTGCCTTAGCCCAAGAGGTCTCCCTTTTTTGATGCTTATCGCAAACATGATTGTGCTTTCCCAGCGTGGAAGAGTAATGCAGAGATTTGTGCAGCATAAAGTACATTTTGATGCCAAAATCTCAAAGTGCTGTTAAGAATTTTTGCATGACAGTTCATGATTTCTTGCAATGACTGTTCTAATGATACTGCTTTCTTAATGTAATATGCCACTTTAAAAAAATCACATTTTGGGGAGAAATACTGATCTCTGTGTTAAATAGCCTGGTATCTTCTGTTGGATCTTAAAGTAATATGCTGGTAGTGAACTCTAGAAGACGCTGTTTCTGTTTTCCAAGGGAAAAAAAAGTAACTTATGAGTGCAAATGCTGCCATCTCATTAATCTTTTTCTCTTGAATTACTGTTAATACGAAACTTCCATGAAACTTGGGTGACCACGTGTGAAGAACTTACATGATCAGAGGCTCATGGCCATATGAAAATGAATTTAGAACCAGATGTATTGCATTTGAGCAAAATTTTTCACTCCTCTACTTCTTATGTCTGATGTTCTCTGATGCTATAAATGTTTGACATCTCCTATGCATTTTTTTCTTTACGTTTTCTTTTTTAAAAATAAATTTTTGCAGTGGCAGCTAGTAGAATTTCTTCCCAGAACCAGTCCTCTTTTACACCTTATAATTTTCCCCTTATTTGAAGAAAGAGAATTTTTTCAGTTTTCACTTTGTATATCATTCTGCTCTCTTTTGGTAGTTACTTCTTTTTTCTCAAAAGATGATGCTTTAGAAAAAAAAAAAGTCTTCCAAAAACTGGAATTTTGAGAAGAACCTAGTACAGAACGTTCATCCAGGATGACAGTGGTACATACTTGCATTCCTCCCACACAATAATATGCTGTTTCTGAATTTTTTTGCCTGCAGAACTGAGACTTTTGTTTTCTTTTAGTTATTTGCTTTACAAATCCAGCATCGGGAACTGGTTTAAAGAATTCCTTGCAGAATTGCAGTTGCCTTGCGCTGCAAAAACAAACACAGACCGTCGTATAAAACTGAAAGGGGTTTCTTGAAGCTCCACTCGACATTAGATGAGGGCTTAGCCTTGCATTGAGTTACGTTTTGAGGCCAAAGCTGCAGGGGTCGCAGGTTTCTTGGCTATACAAGGCTTAACTGTTCTTGCTCTCCTTTTTAACTGCCTGTTCTCATGGCAGCTGCTGGCACGCAAATCTCATTCTTGCTTGAAAAATTCAGTAGCCTGATACTGCATCTGTTTTGGAAGCAGAAGTCAGAAGTATATGTCTAGCTCTGGCATGAGGTATAGTAACCAACGTGGTATTTTGACTTAACTGGCTTCTTCAAGTAGGAGCAGCCACCAGGATAGGGTTCTTAATTAATTTCAGATGACTTTATACATTTATGTTTTTATTAATTCTTCTTGAGATGACATTTCAAACTACTGGACCTCTGATCTGCCATATTGCAACCATTCTTGGGCTTGTCTAGACCTTACTTTCATACTACAGTCTTCATTATGATTTTGTCAAATGCAGCAGAGCAGTCCTAACTAGTGTACATAATTAGTGTAACACTCAGCATTTCTTCTGGCTTTGTTCTTCCTCCTGTATCTCCTACAGAGATCATAGTTTTGGTCCAAGAGGAGTTATAGCTACAGAAGCAACAGTCCATGGCTGAGAGATCTTTGGGTGAAGCTGTACTTTTTCTGATATGATTTCGTTTGATAACCTGTGAAACTCTTTAGGTGAACCTATACTCCTACTTAAGTCTGAGTCTTCTGAATGCGGTAGCCTAATTTATACTTTCTAGCCTTTACTGTTTGAATTTGCTTATTTCTCAACTAATTACTTTTTTCAACAACGTCATAAAAATAGTAGAATGATGCTTCTGTCGATTTCCAAATATACACTGAATAATTAAAACAATTAGAAGGGACAGTTTAGTGTGTATTGTTTAAAATGTTCTTCATTGTTAACTGTGAAATTGGTAAAACCATGAAATAGAAGGGTCATTTGCTGTATTATTGTGACTGAAGCTATTCCTATTATATTGATACCCATAAATATGCACACTAAGAGATTGCAGGAACCTCACAAAAACACATTAGCGTTACTCTTTGAGAGGATTCACAGCCTATTTTGTATGTTTCCGGTACTGTTGCCTCTTGCTGCCATTTCTCGATCTGAACTGCAGTCTGCTTTTCTGCCTTACCTTTTTGAGTGAGACCTTCTGTGGAAGGGTAATATGCAGGTTTCATTTGGGATGACTTGTTCATCACCAGGCAAAGTGTCACAGTCTGAGCCAGTTACAAGAATTTATGCAGAGTGTTGGGACTCAATTTAAACTAGTGCCAGGAACTCTTGAATACTCTAATACAAAGACACCTTTTTAATAAAGCCTTCACGAGACCATCCCAGCGATATTAGTTGCCATTGTTGAATCTTCAAAACAGAGTAATACAAACTATTGTATGTCTTTTGTTTGAAGATACTGACACTGCTTCTAGGCTTGTAGCTGACGCAAAAGAAAGTGCATACTTCACCACACAAAGTTAAGACCATGTGAGAAGCAGCATATGAGAAGTTGTGGAAATTTTTCTGTGGGTTTCCTGTTTAGAATTTGTATTAAGCACTAAAGAAATAGAATTTCTCTACGTTGATCTCATTGCAGGAGAGGTTAACTCTCCTCTGGGTAGAGATGGGTTGATGTACCTAGGATGACTTGAAGGATGAAGCTTCTGTGTGTTTCTTCTCCTCGTAGTTTGTGGTACCAGCAAGCAATTGCATTGGCTGAACTTCTGGAGAGCCAAAAGCACAGCATCTCTGTGGATCTTATTTCCTCTAGAATATAAGTTGGAAATGCACAATCTTGTGCAGGAATTACAATACTGCGGTGTTAAAGAAATGTTAACATCTGCCATTCATTTCTGTTTCTTGTGATCCCTTCCCCAATCATGAGTCTTAGCCCTGTGCAAAGAAATTTTTTTTGGCATCTTTATCTCCCAAGAAATTACCACATGCAATGCAGCTGGTAATAGACGATGACTTACCCTCTATCAGAGAAGAAAACCTGGATTGTAAATACTTTACAAATAACAGTCAAGATTACAGATTTTTCATGGGCTAGAATGTTTATTTGCTAAATAGAATTCAGAGCAAGGTCTTTATATTATATGATCATAATTTTACCAGTTCCAAAGTGCTGCTTTGAAAATGTAAATCTTTGGAGACCGGCTTTCTTTTTGTCATATATATTACATGCAGACTGCTTCCAATTTATTGTAGGTAAGAGGCATTTTCTAAGAAGAGTGGTGGATTTTACTTGCAGCCCTGAGGATTTTATAGAAATTGGAAACATAACAGTAGCTCACATGGTGTACACGTTCCCATGAGGTATACTCGTTAAGTGATTGCTTAAAAAGAAGTCCTAAGATATGCAGAGTTCTAGCTAAACTGTGTTGTTCATCAGTTTTGATTTTTCATCTGTATACCTGATCTGAAAGTTGATATGGAGAATTTTACTACCTATGCAATAAGGAGGAATTGTCCTTGACTTTTAAGTAGAAAGACCATACCTGTATTAGATTGAAATCACATAGCAGGTTTAAGCAAGGTTTTCAGAGTACCTCCAACAACAGTTAAGCGTTACTTTCGTCTTGCTAGGTCATAACATTTTGAAACCTTCATAAAGACAAGGTCAGATTGAGTGAAGCAATTTAATTTGCCAGCTAACAAGTATGGACAAGCATAGGAATCTCCTAAGGCTGTTGCTGAAATCTGTGGAAGAACCCAGCCAGGACATGCATGGTAATTCTTTTGTTTCTCCATAACAAAAATGTGACAAGAACCAGTAAATAATTCTTGTCTGGACTGGAGAATTCTTCAGCAGACTTGTGGAGAGTTGGTCCTGAGAGCAGCCCTGAATGCTTTCAGTGAGCTGCTGTCTGGAGACCTGGATCCCTTCTGCTCTGTTCCACCCTCTCCCTCTGTGTCACTGCACACTACTCAGTCACAGAGTTGTTGCTGACAGATAAAATACATGCCATTGGAGGCTGTGGCTCTTGACTCTCCAACTCTAGAGGTTGTCTTTTGTCTTCTTTGGCCCAACAGCACTTTGTGTTTCTAGGTTTTGGTTTTGCTATCACTTTTTTAAAATATTGAATACACTAAAGCAGTAATTCTTAAGTTATTTGATTATGTTCCTAGAATATTTAACATGAATACAGAATGCAAAGAAATTCAAGTCCAAGCCAATTTAATCACTGAGAAGTGCCCTTTCCCTAATACTGTGTAGTTTCCATTTCTTGAAATTCTTACACTAGAAATCATAGAATCACAGAATGACTTGGGTTGGAAGGGACCTTAAAGATCATCTTGTTCCAATCCCCCTGCAATGGGCAGAGACACCTCCCACCAGTCCAGGTTGCTCAAATTACGTACTCTAGGGTTTAACCAAGCCTTTTGACCATATCCTACCATCACCTCTATTAGAGAGCACATACACTATTAAAGAACATTTAGAGGAGAGTAGCTTTGGTTGTATTTATTTTATTAATTTTTTTAAGCTCAAAAATTAATTTAAGTCAAGTTTTATGGTTTGAAGGAATATTCAGAGCGTGTCATATCTGATGCTCAGAGTAGTAGTTGAGCTCAGTTAAGAACAAACTATTTGTGCATTAAGTAGTTGGAGAATAGAAGCAGCCTGTTGTGTTTCAAAGGTGACTTTTCATGTAGTTGGAGAAGCAGGTCCTAATTGTGAATACTGAAAAGAGTGGCTTCAGTGAATACTTGGCTAATTCTCTAGCTAAAATCTGTTTGCACAAAGACTGTAGTGATTAAAATAAGCCATAGGGTCATAGGGCCCAAGTCTCTGTTAGAGCAGGGGCCTATGTTGTCCAAATGCAGTTCGTCAAGTTGAAGATGTGCTTCAAAGGCCATATATTTAAACATTCAATAATACGTCTTTAAATGGCAGAATGACAGCCTTAAGATACTTGAGTGCTTTCCATATCTGCATTCACGCTATGGAGATAAAATCACAAATGCTGAAGCTCTGAAGCCTTTTCCCAAATCAGTGTTTGTAGGGCAAATGGGTGCTCTCCTTAGCCCTGATGCTCACGTATGAAAGTGTACTTGGGCTATTCCTGTTGTGGTTTAACCTGGTGGGCACTTGATTGCTGCCCCCACAGTGGGACGGGTGGGAGAAGGGGAAGTGTGAGAAAACTTGTGGGTTCAGATAAAGACAGTTTAATAACTAAAGCAAAAACCGTGCACGCAAACAAAGCAAAACAAGGAATTCCCTCACCACTTCCCATGGGCATGCCATCACCAGGAAAGCAGGGCTCCATCACACATAGCGATTACTTGAAGACAAATGCCATCATTCTGAACGTGTGTGTCCCCACACACACACTTCTTTCTTTCCCCCCCAGCTTTATATGCTGGGCATATGGTATGGAATATCCCTTTGGATAGCTGGGGTCAGCTGTCCCAGCACTGTCACCTCCCAACTTGTGTCCCCCCAGCCTACTCGCTGGTGGGGTGGTGTGAGAAGCAGAAAAGTGTAAGCACTACTCAGCAGTACCTAAACCATCCCTGTATTATCAACACCGTTTCCAGCACTGATTCAAAACAGCCCCATAGTAGCTACTATAAAGAAAATTAACTCTATCCCAGCCGAACCAGTACGTTCTCCATCCCTTATTCGATACCATTTATGTCATGCTCAGGTCCCACATGATCCAGTGCAGCCTCATTAGCCACCCCCTCTTCCCATCCCTTGATATAACACACGAATATCATTCCTTGAGTCTAACTAAGACACCCCTGTATCTTCAACACTGTTTTTGGCACGAATCCAAAAGGTAGCCCTATAGTAGCTACTATGAAGAAAATTAACACTATCCCAGCCCAAACCAGCTGGATGCCTCAGTATTCTGAGCCACGTGCTCTAGATGCAGCATCTGTTTTTTCTTTGCAGAAATTATGTTGTTTGTTTGTTTATTGTGCTTTACCTGTGTTAGTATTTTCAGCGTTCACACCTCTGTAGTCTTCTTTCATGTTTTTGTTTGGGTGCTTTGCTTTGATGTGTTTTTGTCTTGTTCGAGGGGCCTCTGAAACAAAATCTTGTGGATTTTTAAGACTTCCTTTGATCTTTTTCTTTGTTCATGTTTTTGCTCCCATTTTTTCAATGGTCAGATGGCATGCTCCATTTTTTTCAGTCTGTCTTTTTTACAAGCAGCTAATTTGGCAACAGATGGGTGCATTTGTGCTTAGTGTTTGTATAGATTGTACATTTCTCTTGGTGGACAGTATCCTCATAGCGAGTTATTAAAGATGGGTTCACCACGCTTCCATTTCCTTCTCTTAGTGTCTGTTCGCTGTTCTGCAACTCAGAGGAGGGAACCAAAATGTTTCAGGTGTGAGCATTCTGCCTTCTGCAAAAAATTCTCAAGTTTTGAATATTTGCAAGATGTGCACGTTCAGAGAGAATTTACCTGTAGGTGACCCAAGTCTAGGTGTTGTGGAATATCTTCCTTTCTTGCCTTACATCTCATAACAGGGAAGTATTAAAAATGTGGATTCTGGAGTTTGGATTTATGTTGTAAAGGTTGAATGAAATGTAAATTTAAGGGGAGAGGCAACATACAACATGGGGTTTGGTTGTGGTTTTCGAAATTTTTGGGGGAGGACTGCATGCCTGATTTGTGAGTGAAATGTGATTTCAGAAATGAATGGTGGAATACAACTTCCAGTGACGTTTTGTCACAGTCACAGAATGTTTAAGTTTGGAAGGGACCTCTGGAGGTCACCTGGTCCAACCACCTCAGCTTAAACACAGTCACCTGGAGCCAGTTGCCCACAACCATGTCCAGGAGCCTTTTGGGTATCTCCAAGGAGGGAGACTCCACCACCTCCATGGGCGGCCTGTGCCAGTGCTCAGTCACCCTCACAGGAAAGAAGTGTTTCTTGATGTTCAGAGGCAACCTCTTGTGTTTCAGTGTGTGGCCACTGCCTCTGGTCCTGTCACTGGACACTAACGAAAAGAACTTGCCTCTGTCTTCTTTGCACCTTCCCTTCAGGCACTTCTATACATTGATGAGATCCCCTTGAGCTTTCCCTCCTCCAGGTGGAACAGTCCCAGCTTGCTCAGCCTTTCCTCATCTGCTTCAGTATCTTAATCAGCTTTGAGGCCCATTGCTGGACTCTCTCCAGTATGTCTGTGTTATTCTTGTACTGGGGAGCTCAGACGGGACACAGGAGGAAACTGTTATTAGAGGTAACATTCTTTGCAAATGGTTTTAAACCCACATAGAATGCATAACAGTAAAGACGATAAGTGACTCCCTATAAAAAGCAAGTTTAACCATGACAAATTTACATAAGTGATCCTAGGGAAACTTAATACTACAAAATCTGTGTTCTGTAAGGAACAGCTAGATGTGATTGGTGGGACTTGTAATTTCAACAAAAGACAACCTAAACAGAGGTGTCAAACAAAGAAGTATCCAGACCTTGTGTCCTCAACTGGCTGAAGTCAGGTCTTGTTGCAGCGTCTTAAGGCAAATCTCTGTCACTTTTCAGTGGAGCGAGAATGCTTTGCTTTCAGGCAGTTGGCTTTGTTCATGTTCTGGGGAGTGCTGGGGTCCTCTGAGTTTTTTTGTGTGGTTGCGTAAGAAACTATAAATAGTCGGTATTGGAATGTTTTGTCTTAATGGTCACCCTGTAACAGCCATAAACTGGTTCCAGCAGGGCTTCTGGAATATGATGCTGGTGTATGTAATGGCAAATCAGTGTGAATTGTGAAGAAGATTCTCAGGGGGTCCTTTTTTTTCCCCTACCTAACGCTATTTACTAAATTTCTTGCTAAGAACTCATCTGCTTTGTTCTTCTCGGCTCTGTTCAGCCTTGAATTTCAGCAATAGAGCACTTCCAAACTGAAAAGGAAGCAAGAGCTAAGGGATGCAAGTGCTTACCTCTGTGGATGACAAGTTGGGGGTTCTATAAACTTCATTACAAATATATCCCAGAGTGTTTTCAATTTATAAATGCTTGATTATGACTTACAGTATGAGTTTTTCATGAAATTTAATTATAAGAAATTATTTTAAATGACACAATACCAATTTTTTAAACTTCCAAAATTTTTTGAGGGGGTTTTAAACACTGCATTTTGAAAGGGACAAAACATACCTCTGACATGAATTTAAGAAAGAAATAAAATTAATTTTCAAATATTGTTTCAGAAATTCCATCTTTCATATTAAAAGCTAACATGATTGTAAAAGATAAAAAGTAAATATAATTGAAAATCAGAACCACTACGTATGTTTATTAAGGATTGTAATTGTTCCTTAAAAAAGCTACTACTAATAATTGTGCATGTTTTGCAATGGTTTTAGTGGGCCTTCTTGCCAGCAAAGGGTACCTGAGATCAGAAGGGTTGTGCTGTACCACCATATCTGTTCCTGTACAACTCCCCAGTCTGTTTCTTGTCATTGTAGTATCTTTTAGCTGAGCTTTATTACACAGTGTGGAAACAAAAAAGACATAATTTTGCAGATGATTTGCTGAATTTGCAGCTAACTAAATAATAGTGGGTTTCACCCGTTTCTTTTGCTATATAAGCTTTATAAATTGGTTTCATAAATCTCAACTCAGCTGCATTATCCTTCTTCTTCGGAAGAGGTAGCAAGTGAAGAACAGTTTCGTTTCGTATTTCTCACTCCCATTCCTTTTCCTTCTTCCCCTTCTTTCCCCCTCCCTCCCTCTCAGCTGAAGGAAAACTGCACAGAGGGATATATGGATAGCTTTAGATTGGCTTATGCCAGGATGGAGAGCTAGGAATTTCTGACCTTTTTTTTTTGGTTTTTGCTTTTTTTCACGCTATTTTTCTTTTAGATAACACTTTCTGGAAAAGATAATCAAAGAGGAACAGTAGTTGTGTCAAAAGAAAGTAGAATCATTAAAAGTTTATTATTTTATGGTTTTTGTCTCAGAAGTTAGTATTTCAAGTTAATATTTGAGCAAAATGAGGCCTTTAACTATTTTGAACTTAGAATTTTACCCCCCAAAACCAGTCACAGTATATGTATTTTAATAAATACAGTTGAATAATATGCTGTTGGACTGTTTTAATTTTTATGCCTCAGGGTAGCACCGAGCACGGTTTCTACTTTTAAGAGCTTCCTCTCATTAGTGTAGTACATTCTCTTATATAGCACCTGTTTTAAACTCCAAATCTGAATCTACAAATGTAAAACCTGACTTTTGAAATATTTGCTTTTTTGAACACTCTTCTTTAAAGGACCTGTCAGCATCTCTCCCCAAAATGCTAGAAGCTTGAAGGATAAGGGAGGAACAGTCTTGCATGGCCCAAACACATGTGCTTTCGTCATTAGCAAGGTACAGCATGACCTCATGTTGACCTCAAAGGTAAATCGCTAACAGGGAACAATTAATACATGCCTGTGAAAGCAGCTTAGTTTTGAACATAATCAAGGCAATAACTTCAGTGTGTAGAATAAAATTAAATTTACAACTCTGTCTGTCTGTCTGCCTTTCTCTTTCTCTCTCTCGTCTCTCTCCAAGTCTCTTCTTGAGAGGATGTTGTGTTTTTTATCTATGTGTGTGTTGCGAAAGAAAATTACTTTTCTAGAGGTCATAGTAAATTCCTAAATATGGGGAACCCAAAGGATCTTGTATCTAATTTAGTGAAATTGTACATCGTACAATGAAATGCTCTTTTTAATGGAAAGGTTTCATTTGTTGTCTAGAGTATTGATATTGCAGCCTTCAGAATGTGTGTCTCTATTACCTTGGGGAATCTTGGGTAGTTCTGAAACGTATATATCATTTAGAGTTATGGGAAAGTTTTTAAAATATCAATACTTTAATTTTTGTGTGCTTATCTTAGACTGCCACACAAACCTATGACATTTTATTTTTTCATAGAAGACTGTAAATACTCCATAGCATTATGTGATACATCTCTACATGTGATGGAATAGGATTTAGCTAGCAGTTCTGAGCTATTTGGAGAAGAATGCTGCCAGCATCTTGGAACTGTTAGCCATATCTGTCCCGTATGATTTGTATAATAAAACTGTTTGACATAATTTTTTTTCTTTCTTTTTGCTAGAATGAGAGAGCATATTCCTTCTGTGGAACAATAGAATACATGGCTCCAGATATTGTAAGAGGAGGAGATACAGGACATGATAAGGTATGTTCTATCTATGTTCATCACTGAAAAGAAATTAATTCTTCAGGCAACATAGTTGTTCGGCTTGAGGGGGTTTTGTGAAATGTAATAGTGTCTTACTTAAACATGCCTTATTTCAGGTTGTCCTAAAGTAGATGTCTTAGGTTGAGAGACACAGGACTGACTTTTCTTCTAATTCTGGGGAAAACTGCACTTCTAGAAGACTCTAGTGTCTGAATTTGTGAAAATATTTACTTTATAGCCAGCCAGGCTTTGTGGGATTCAAGGTCGTAGTGTTTTTGAGCCTTGCCAGATGCAGGGACAAGGAGGAGCAAGGCCTGGGCATTTGACCCAGGCTGGCCAACAGGATTATTTCATACCATGAACATCACATTCAATATAAGTTAGAAAAGTTTGCTGCGTAGCTCTCTCTCCCTTGATGGCAGTGGGTCCAGACAGCTCCTTGCCCAGTGCCAGGCCCCTGAGGCCTTCCCTTCCTCCTGAAGCCATTGCACTGGCAGTGTCCGCCATTTGCTGTCCTCTGCTGGGAGTGCACAGCTTCCTCCTGATACAATTGGCTCAGTATAATTCTTGTATATCTTATAACAGTATGGGGATTAATACTGGTTCTTTAGTATTATTGTTAATTATTTAATCTTAGACTATTAAATCTATTTATATTTCAACCCTTGTGTTTCTTTGTGTTCCCCGATTCCCCTTTCCGGGTGAGGAGGGGTCATCGGGTGACAGAATAATTGTCTAAACGACAATAGATTGTTATGCGTTTTCTCAAACCATAACAGTAGATTATTGCCTAAATTAAAAAACATCAATATGATATATTTTCGGTCATATTTATAAGGGTATTGAGGCTCATTTGGGTTCTATTCAAAATTTGTTCTAAATGTGCAGTGAGACAAAAAACTTAGCTGACACTTACTTCCTTTTAATTAAAAGACTGTTTAGTTCAAGGTGAAAAAATGCCTGTTTTGTGGCTAATTCTGATATATTTTTTTAAGGTGTACGTCAGGGAAATCTGGTGTCTTTCTCGAAGTCTGAAGTGGGTTATTAATGTTATTAATATTATAAATGTTCTCAGATTGTAAAAATTAATTCTGTTTAGCTTGGGGCTCAAGTTTTATTAAGAATTGAAGTGTCAGTAATTGATGGGAAAGATCAAGACAAACGTGATTTGGAAACAAAAAAAGCCACCCTACTGCCCATAAGAATTCTACAGTATTCCTAGATAAATTCTTCTGATTGCTTACTATACTGAGACGTTTTGGAGAATATTTAGTCTATGGGGTTTTTTGCTGTAGATTGAGTTGGCTTATCTTTCTTTTGGGGGTCACAGAATGTAGTTGATCACACCTCCTTTTATAACAGCTTTTTTAAGCACTGGAAAATATTATGTTGCACTTCATCTCCTTTTTCTAGACTAACTAGGGTCTGTCTGACTGTGCCTGAGAAGGTTCTTTCTTCTCTGTGCATTCTGCTTCTCTCTTGGTCTGAGTTTGCCTGTGTATTTGTTCATGTCAGGAGAACTGTAGTGGGCACAGTGTTTCAGCTGTGCAGTTGTTCAGTGGGCAGTTTGGAGTAAAGCAGAATGATTCCTTCTCTGATTCTTGTATTAAACATGAAATGGAATGTGTGGTGGTGTTTCGTTTAGTCACTGTCTCACATCTACTTTGTTTTCCACTATAACTTCTGCATCTTTTTCTACCGTAGTGCTTGCCTAGTCATTACTAAAAATGGGATTTTACAGACTTATGAATTGAAGGTTTTTCCTGCACTCTGTTTCTTACTTCAGTCTTTCCAGTTTCAGAGCATCACTCTGATGCGTCAGTCACTTTGAATTGTGATTCCATCTTCTCAAGTGCTGAGAAATTCAGTATTGCTGATTTAAAGTGCTCACAAAAGTGCTTACAAAATCGGTTGCTGATTTAAAGGAGAATCTCTGTTCTGTTGTCTTTGATTCTATCTGATATTTTTGTTAGATGTGATGCAGAGCCATACAGTATTCTCTAAGAAATAGCTTCACAGTTTGATACCAAGCATCAGCTGATAAATGAGGGTGATTTTTCAGTTACATGTATGATGGTGATTGTTTTCACCCCACACTCTTTGCCTCACCATTGGAACTGTTGTGTGATGCAGTGTTGACGGTTTTTAGTGTATTTACTCATATCTAGAAACTTAAAGGTCTTATTAAAAAAGAGGAAATGTGATTGCTTTAGTATACTATGCTCTCATTAGTCAATGTTTTTGATTTGTAATCTCTTCTAGATAGCCATATTGTTTGTCTAAAATACATGCTCTAGTATGTCAGTATTTTTTTTTTGTTTGTTTGATTTCTGATTCTGCTGAACCTCCTTTTCTTTCGGAAAAAAACATGCCAAGAAAAAAATTCTTCTGGGATTTTCTCTGATCATTGTCTATTTGCAAAGATAATTACGAACAGTCCAGAGGCTTCTTCAACTAGTCCTTCTGAACTACATTCTTGGCTGAATATATGAAACATTAAATTTTGTGTATCTTGAAACAAAAAACAAAAAAAAGAGGCCAAATTGTTATCATTTCACTAATTGTCTTCCTGCATTGTATTACTGTTGTCAACATAAGTAAAGCAGAACTTGTTTCACTGGTTTGCAAATTTCATGGAAGTAAAACTGAGAAGTTCAAACACCTGTAGTTAAATTAATGTTGTTGAAATGACTCAACTGCTTCCTTTATTATTCATAGTAGCATCTTTTCTTTTGAAGAGAGAAGTAATTTGTAAGTTATGAGATATCAAAGATACAAATAATACAATTAGTATATAGGAAGCCAAATAACATGTGCGTTACCAGGGAATAGAAGATAAAATTCCACAGCATTTTCATGTGCCCTGATTAACTGTGACTTGTACTCTTAAATTGTGCTTTTTGAAAGTTTCTTAGTTTCATTCTCAAGCTCCTAAAAGCTCAGGTTCCACTACATAGCAAGGCTTAGGTTCCTCTGTTAACTCCGAGTACGTTTTAGAATTCTTACCCCTTCACAACAGTAAAGATAAAAATTAATTCTGAGGGATGAAAAAAAAAAGGAACTTTAATATTCAGTTGAAAGAGTTCAACATGATAAATTAGTTGAAGAAGGTAAGTAGAGAGATTTCAAAATAAAATTATTTTATCATAGAAAATACCCACAATCAGTTCTGCTGTAGTTTATGCTTTATTGTAGATATGTTTGCCTTTGTATTGATGGGCTCTTCCTTTGCTAATTGATTTCTGGGTGTGTTCTTTTGTTCCTTCTTTTGTTAACAATTTTACTTCAACATATCATAACATATGTAATTATTGTTGTTCTGTAGGCTGTTGATTGGTGGAGTGTTGGTGTTCTTATGTATGAATTATTAACTGGAGCATCACCATTTACAGTTGATGGAGAGAAGAATTCCCAAGCAGAGATTTCTAGGTAAGATTCAAACCAGTGAAGTACACATGATTGCTCGCAAAGTGATGCTTATGCCATAATATATGTTTTGTGAGAGTATTAATCTAAAATTTAGCAATGAAGTGCAACCAGGGTAACATTTTAGGTGCTCCAGTTCTGTTTAACACAACGACATCTGCAAACAGATAGGTTTTATTAACCGCAACAGGTTATTGAAATAATAGAACTCACCTTTACAAAAGACCTGTTTTGTTTAAACTACAGTTGAACCACAGCTTTGTAGATATTGAACCCTGTTGCATGTTTACTCTTGAAAAGGAACTCAAATTAAATATGAAACTAGTATGTAAATAAAATTATCCCATTCAAAATCTTCATGCATAATGAAACGTGTTTTTAGCTAGATTTTTGTCAGCTCTTGCTAGATCAGTCCATCAGACTACAGGTTTAAAGAGTCAGATGTATCCTACTCCCACCATTTTGATACAGGTAGTATTTATTTCATTAGTGTATAACATGAAACAAAGAATGCCATCTGTTCTAGCCATACTTGCATGTCTGATAAGAAACTAATATAATACTTAGGGAAATGAAATAACCTATGCCATTCTTATATTTTATATGTAAGCTTTTTCTGATTATTAGCGTTGTTACCTTCAGTAATCTCTAGACTTCAAAGGTTTATTTTCAGTACCTATCTAAAAGCATTGGGCCATTTTAAAAAGACAATGCAACAAGATTGCTTAAAACACATTACTGAAATCTCCCCATATTTCATTTCCCCTATTTCTCAATAGGAAAGCAAACATTTCCTGTTACTAGATTTCTCTTGGAACAGGGTGTTGAGGGCTTAAATTGCACCAATTAGTAACAGCCTTCAAGAGGAGCTTGTAAATCCAGTCCCCAAACTAAGAATAGTCTTGCTCCTGTTGGAATGTATTACCATGGTTCTGACTCTCATCTGAATTATATTTTAAGTTTATAATGGGCAACAGAACATACATCAATTATTTAGGTAATTTATTTTACTTCTATTACAAATTCAGGCAATCTCTTTGAAGTTTGAGACCTGTTTATTGGTTTCTAGGTCTCTACCAGAACAGGAAACTTCAAGGGCTGCTAGAAAAAATACACCGGGGAGGGGAATCCACCCTCTTGGTCATTGTGATGGAGTTAAAACTTAAATTAACTCTGACTGTTAGAAATTTTGTTAATTGATGACTTAATGCCATGTCTGAATTGGTAATTTTGACTCCCAAGATTTACTAAATGGAATTCTGAAGGAGTTAAGAATTTTTTTAGAGAGAACCTTGACCTGAATTTCACAGATACTGTTTTTTCCCAGGAAGTGGTAAACTTTTCAGATATGTATTCTACAGAATTTGACTGTCTTTTGGTAGGTCCTTATGTGCTCTTTAATATCTTAATCTTTCTGATAATTTAAGATTAAATTCAGAGCTGAGAAACTGCAAGGTTGCTAGCACCCATCTTCTGATTGCTAATAGTCTAATTCCTGATCTAAATGCAAGAGTGGAAAGTTTACTGTAGTGTTGCTCAGTGTGCTTTGGTTCTGGTTGGTGTTTGTGCTACACATTTATAGACGGCAATCCTGTTGTCTTTCAGCTTTTTTTTTTGATAAATTTAGAAGGTAAATTCTTACAGTTTTCTTTACTTAAAGATGGGAACCGTGTAGAGTTTGCTGCCACTTGGAAAGCTCTTCAGCTACTCACTTGAGAGCATGCCCAAAAGAAATGATTGATCTTTCCTGACATGCTGGCTTGTTAAACTTAGAAATTCTTATTACCATATTCATGGCTTTTCAGAAGTGCTCTCCTTGTATTTTTCTCTAGTGTGAGTACACGGAGCTCTTTCAGGAAATAAAAGCTGTATTTTCAGTACCTGTCTTTATCCTAAGCCTGTCTGGCCTAGAAACTACAATCTTTATTTCATTTTTAGTTTGATAATTTTGTCACTGAGGATACATTTGCAATTTACACTTAATGGCCTTTTAAAAAAAATAATTCTTAATTCTTTTGATTATGAGTACAGCCTTTTCTGTAGAGTTTTCTGTTGAATTGGGATACAGACTCTAGATAATTTTACACCTATAACTAAATCGGTTCCAAATTCTCTCCTCGACTATCTTTGATCTTTCTAGTTTCATTTCCTCTCTAAACTGACGAAAAACTGAACTGTAGATAACCATCAGATATTTACAGTTGCCACTGGTAATGAAATTACTAGTCCTGGCAGAGAGATACCAGTTGGTGCAAACTTCTTTCATGATTGCAAAGTTATTCTAAACAGAAATTGTATTCTCTAACCTAAATATGCTTTAACTTGCCAATTGCAACAGACTTAGATAATTCAGTTTCCTCTTAATCAGTCACAAGCCCTGAAAGTGTAGTTTCTATGGCCTTTGATTTTTCTGAGTTTTAAGGAAAGAAGTCGTTTTCTAAATAAATCCAGGTCCTTCTTTTGTTTTACCTAGGTGAAAAGTAATCTTCAATATTTTTAGATCATTTTATTCCCTTGTGTAGCGCAATGGCTATCTGCTGTTAAATTTGAGCCTGAAGTTTTGTCCAGTACAAAGGGATGGAGGCGATTCAGGAAAGGAAAGGATGGTTGATGCTAAAGGCCATAGCTTCTTTCAGAAGCACAGAAATCCTGGGAAGGACTTTGACATATGCAGCTCCCTTCCTGTGAACACTTCATGGGTTACTGTTAGTCGCCTTGAGCGACTTTACCTTTCAGTTTTACTGGTGAAGCCAGACTCTCTTTACTTGATCAAGCTACTTGATTAGTCTTAACCAATTTCTGCTGTCTCACATCTTCATCCCATATGGTCCTTCTTTTCTGGCAGCTTGCTTTCCATCCTAATTAGCTTCATGTGCTTCAATTGTAAGTAGTTCCTGGAACTTCTAAAGAAATTAGCTTCATTCTTCACTGCTTCTGTAGTGTGGTTCTGTGAACCAGTCCAGAGTATCATTAATATTTTATAGTATCAATCAACCTCAAAAGTATTTCTGAACGAATGCCACTGGCGTTTAAAAGTGCAGCTTATGTGGTGTCTGCTTATACAGCAGGGCAAAGTGCTGCCTTCTCTGCAGCGGGCTCTAGGAGGGTCAACAGATGGAAGATATCCCTCAATATAGTCATATCTTGCTTTTTACATAGCTAAATACCACTTCATGGTTAATTCTGCCTATAAAAGGAAATAATTTAAAACCGTAATGTTGGGAAAAGGCAGGAATTACTGATGCTGTTGTCATAGAAGTTTTCCATTAGGTAAAATACATTGTTATACCAAACTATTATTGGCAAAATAGGTATGCTATTTTTTTTTGACAGATATGATCTTTATAAGGAATTCCTTCCCCCAAGAATTTAAGGAGTGGTTTCTACCCAAAGAGCAGAAAGTCAAGTAATACGAAAAGTTTTATAAACCTGTATAAACCTACCTTGGCTTCAGCTGGAACTCTCTGCTCAGTTGCCACATCAATGGTACAACTGATTGCAGTTCTCATGCTGACCCAAGACATGCAATATGTAACTGGAAATTTGCAATTGGAAGGATAAGCGCAGGGTTCTATAAAAGATTTTCACTGCTTATGTTTCTTCCACGCTCTTTTTCTTACGCAAATGCTTGTATTTGCATCAGAAGCCCAAGACAAGGGGAAGAATCTGATTGCTGGCACTCACTAGCAGCAACATGGCTACAAAGACTGATCCTCTGAGGCTGCACAGAGAAACTGGCTTCATTTGTTCTGTTACCCATGTTAATTAGGGAAACAGTCATTCCAATTCAGTATCAGTTTCCAGAGACATTTTCAAATCTTTATCTGACTTGCTCATCTGTAATCTCTGACGTTTTTCAGACAGGAAAATGCACTACAATTTCTCTCCTGGATTCTAAGGACATCCCAGAGTCTCAATCCCATTGCTTTAGAAATCAATTTAAAAAACTACTGGCTTGAGGGGTTTTTTTGGCCCTTCAGAGACCCCAAAGAGAACTTCTCTCTTTCCACGATCTTTGTTCTATACCTGTCTGATTCTGTCATCAGAAAGGTTGATAAATACATTTCCTTGGACTCCCTAACTGAAGTGATTTTCAAGCTAAGAAGATTTTGTTGGCCTCCTGTAAATCACGCAATTGTACTATCCAGATGTCCCATCTTCTGTCTTAAAGAGGAAGGTTTTCTTACTTCCTGACCCACTTCCCCTTTCTGAAACTGGATGATTTCTGAAGAGGCTGAATCTTTACTTCTCCACCAGTCCTACAGTGTAAGAATCCTCCTGCTTAGTGATGTTTAAATTTGGTATTAACATCCCGAATTAAGAAATCATTTGGCAATATTGTGCTTTCTTCTCCTTTTCTGTAAAGTGAAGTGTGTCCAGAAGTTGAAGACAAGGCTCATGGTTGTTGTTACTTCTGCTGACAGAGTGGCTGGGATTTAGACCCTTATTGGCAGATTATCCTTAAGTCATGTAAAGATACAATCTCAGACTGTATTGTCCTACCTCGTTTCACCATTATTTAAACCAAGAGGTTTGCTTGCTTTATCTTTTTGTTTGCTTGAAATTGAATACTACGTCAGCAGAAACAACCCCTGAGATATGTGCATATTGAACTTGTTTTGTCCTTCCACACTGGCAGGACAAGATTATTTAGGAAACAGTCTGTTTGCATCTATTTTTGGAGTAATCCAAGAAGTTATGTATTTGAAGATAAAAGATTTCCCATGGGATAGCTGACTCTAAGGATATGTCATCAGTAGCCTTAAAGAAGATTTAGAAATATCCTGCAGCGATCAACTTAAGCTCTGTCAGAGACATACAACAATTCAGATTTTAGTGCTGCCACAGCCTCATATGATTTCAGCCTCACAGTCTCTCATAGCTTCAGAATCTTTGTCTGTGTTTAGTGGAGGCGTTCTAAGTGCTTCTTCTGCATATTGTGAGAGGACACGTATAGAGAGTATGCATACAGATAAATAGAGTGTGCATATAGATATATAGGCACCCAGGTTGTACACAAGCCAGGAATGTGCCCTTGTGTCAAAGGCAGCAAATGTTACCCTGGGCTGCATTAGACAAGGTACCAGCAGGTTGAGGGAGATGATCCTTCCTCTCTCCTCAGCAATGGTAAGGCCACATCTGGAGTATTGGGCCCAGTTCTGGGCTCCCCAGTACAAGAAAGACACAGAGATGCTGTAGAGTCCAGCAATGGGCCACTGAGAAGATTAAGGTACTGAAGCAGATGAGGAAAGGCTGAGCAAGCTGGGACTGTTCCACCTGGAGGAGGGAAGGCTCAAGGGGATCTCATCAATGTATAGAAGTGCCTAATGAGAGGCTGAAAAAGGAGGGAGCCAAGTTCTTTTTGTTAGTGTCCAGTGACAGAACCAGAGGCAGTGGTCACACACTGAAACAGAAGAGGTTGTCTCTGAACATCAAGAAACACTTTTTTCCTGTGAGGGTGACTGAGCACTGGCACAGGCCGCCCATGGAGGTGGTGGAGTCTCTGTCCTTGGAGATAGTCAAAAGGCTCCTGGACATGGCTGTGGGCAACTGGCTCCAGGTGACTGTGTTTGAGCTGAGGTGGTTGGACCAGGTGACCTCCAGAGGTCCCTTCCAACCTCAAGCATTCTGTGATTCTGTATACTAAAACTTTTGTGTGTGTATCTAGACATGTATTTGGTATGTGTTGTCTGTGTGTTCATTCTCAATTTGCCTTCAGATTTCTTAACTTCAATTTCTACATTTGGAGTAACTTAAGGAAATCTTGCCTTCCTCTTCATACAAAACTGCGGGAGCTACATGTATATAAGATAGGTAGTGAAATGTGATTCTACTTAGGCTTCCAAGCTTTAGAGCTTCCACTAGCTTTATTTGGTGGCTTCTAGTTCTTGTACTGAAGGAGACAGTGAGGTCCCTAACCAATTTCTCTTTACTGCTCATCATTTTGAGGGGAGCACTGTGCTCAGTCCCATTAAGTCCCCTTTTAACTAAGCTGGATAGTCTTAACCTTTTTCGTAGATCTTCCTATGAAACACATTCTCTATCTCCGATTAATCTTGTTACTTTTCTATAAAACTATTCCAGTTATAGTGCCTGCTTTTGAGAGAAGGGCATGAGCACTGCACACAATACACAAGATAGAGGCAAACCTCAAATGGCCAAAGTGTGTTTTTTCTCTTTATTTTCTAATAAATTTTAATATTGGAATTGTTTGGGATTTTTTGACTGCTGTTTGGCATCAGGTTGATGTTTTTTGAAGCTATTTGTTGTAGCTATGAGGTTTCTTTCAAGTAGTAATGGTAAGCTCAGTATGCATGAAATGAGAGTTGGTTTTTTGTTTTTCTTTTGTGGATTACGTTACATAATTTATCTCCTCAGATGTCATGTTTCATGTCCGCTTTTCCTCAAACCTTTCTTTATTTAAAAGAAGAAAAAAAACCACCTTGGTTTCACATTTGTCATCCTCCTGTCTCTGGGTACAATAGAAGTTTAAATGAAATGTTAAACGCTGCCGTTCTTATGGTAACTCTTTGATTTAACATTCAATACATTAAGTAATTACCAGATAATTGTTATGTTTTACAGGAGAATATTAAAAAGTGAACCACCTTATCCCCAAGAAATGAGCGCACTGTCTAAGGATATAATTCAACGTCTTTTGATGAAGGACCCCAAGAAGAGGCTCGGTTGTGGTCCCACTGATGCCGATGAAATCAAACAGCATCCCTTTTTCCAGGTAAAATAAACAACAAAACTCCCCAGATACCACTTACTCTGTGTTAGTGCCTTTGAAATCCAAGTCTAAAGAAATTCTGTTGTTTTGTTAACAGAATAGTTTAGAGGCATGTTAATTGCATGAATAATTGCACTGAAGTTAGTAAGAATATCCATGTGCTTATGTATATGGATTTTTTATTACAAGAAGGATATGGTAGATATTTAGTAGTCTGTCTAACAGTTACCTGAAGCAGCCAAAAGAGACACTAAAAGAGAACGTTTAATGGAAAACACTTAAATTATATGTTGTGTATTTTTTTAAAAAAGAAAGTTTGCCACTAACATTAATAGTAAAATTTGAATATTGATAAAATTTACCATTCCTCATAAATGCCTCTTCTGTATTTTCCTTTGCCTAATTACATATTTAGTCTTGTTTAGTAGGTTTTAATTGTGTTCAGATTTCAGTGTGTTAACATTTGGTTTCAAAAAATGACGAAGATTGTATTTGCGTGCAACATCTGTACTGTTCCGTCCATTGAGGTTAAAATTGTTAATGTGCTTTCTTTGAAAAAACTTAAGTATGTATTTCCGGTGCTTCTGAAGTATTTGGAGTTTTTAAAGTTGGTAGTGTAAATTAAACCTTTCAAATAAATATTTTTGGAGTAATTATCATACCATTCATCATGGGCAGTATCTTAGCTTTTTAACTTCTGAATTTCTTCTCATCCCTCCTGCATTTCTTTTCTCTTGTAAGAGAGCCTGGCAAAGTAGAGCTAAACTTCCTTTATTCATTGTTTGTTTTGGAAGATACATTTTTTTTTTTTTTCATACAACACTTTCTGATCTGACTTCATTTCAGTTCCACTCCTTTACAGTAATAGGGTTATTTTCTCATAACTACCATATCTACCAGTGCTTCCTGCTTCTAGCCATGCATTTAAGTAACAACCCAGGGTCATTACACTCTCAGGGCTCTGGAAGCTGGGATTAGTAATTAAGCATAGAAGCCGGCAATGAAGAGTTAAAGATACTGCATGTGTGCACTATGGCTTACAAAAATATAAATGTTGTTTCCTCTGAAAGAGAGGAAGAAACTTAAAGGCTGTCACGCTCATTGTTTGACTTCTGTCTACTGTTAAATTTCTTTGTGTTGTGGAAAATAGCAAATGGAGTTAGGACTGTTTGCTTCTGGACAAGTTTCTCTTCCCAATGTCCATGTCTGTTAAATTTTTGTTTGATTCAAACTTATTTTCCTTTTTTTTTTGGTTTAGAATATAAATTGGGATGATTTAGCTGCCAAAAAAGTATCAGCTCCGTTTAAACCGGTAATCAGAGATGAGCTGGATGTCAGTAATTTTGCAGAAGAGTTTACAGAAATGGATCCGACGTATTCTCCTGCAGCAACCCCTCAGACTTCAGAAAGAATATTTCAGGTATTTTCAGAATTCACCATAATTTAAAAAAAGTTATTTATTGAACAATTCCACGTATATAGCTAGCTTTTTTTCTGCTGCCTTCTGAGTTATTGGCAATTAACGATGGAATTTCCAATCCCAGTTCCCAGGGCTGTTTGTTCAGCAATGGCATGTCCATATTATGCTCTAGCTGAGGAAGTACCAAAGCTGTGGAGATGACCAGCAGTTCCAATTGCATTCTTTCCTCCCCCTCCTTGTGCTTTGGTGGTTTTTATTGGCTGGTTTTGAGCAGCTTAATGCTTAAGCATACAAGAATATAGCATCATATTTTGGAAGCTGTTAGATTTGTAGTGACTATAGCAAGCAATTTATGAATTTTGTAATACAACCTGATTCATTCTGCAGTGGTATCACAGCTGTTCTTGTTACAGCACCCGAACTGGGCACATCATTAATGTGAGACTTACTTTGTTTTGCTGTTTAAAATGGTTTGATGCTTACATCGCAACATTAAAACTATTTCACACCTTAGCTTAAAGGTGTTCTGTGAAGCTTGAAGTATGAGCCTTCATCACTATTGCAAAACAACTGAATCTGAGCCAGATTTTTAGCATTATTTACCAGATTTTTTGTATTATTATTGCTGTTCCTATAACTGTGGAGAATCATATAACTAATTCCAGGTAGATACCTGCTCACATTGAACAGAATAACATCTACCCATCAATGAGCCAGTTATGGTTTCTGTATTAGATTATGAAAATGCTGATTTCTTTGAAAAATTCTTCTGAAATTTGTAATGTTTTGTATGCAGTAGTTTGTGTGCAACAATTTCAAGCCATGTCCTTTCCTGATGTCTTAATTTCATAGGGATATTCTTTCGTTGCACCTTCTATTTTGTTTAAACGCAATGCAGCTACAGTAGATCCTTTTCAGTTTTATGTGGGGGATGAGCGACCTGGAACTACAACTATTGCCAGAAGTGCTATGATGAAGGTAATAATAACATCAAGAGTTGAATTAATTTCATTAACTTGCAAGTGCATATAACTTTCAAAGTACCAATCACAAGCGAGGCTGCAGATTACAAAATAGTTATTATTCATTTATCTGTTCTCTGTAATGGCTAGTCAGATGATCTAGTCATATAATTTGCATGTGATACTATTAAGAAGTGGCTGAAGTTTAATCTGAAAAATGAGATGACTGTCTGGTTTTTCCAGAAGACTGAAGTATAGTAGTAATAGTAATTTGACTCCTGATAGTTCTTATTCAGCCAACCATTGTATATATTTTTGAAGCTACTTTAATTATATCAGAATTCCTTCTATGATGTATTTGCCCAAAAGTATGTATAGCTGTGTAAAGCCTTATAAGAGCACATGCTATTGTGATGTCTTCAAATGAGCATGTAGTTTTGTGGATAAATGTATGTACAGCCATCTTTGATCCTGTTTGTCTAAATATTGTGTATCTTAAGCTATTGTAGCAGTAATGATTTATTTAGTGATTATGTTTGTTTAATGTAACGTAAGATTTACTGTTTAATTGTTAGAATAAAGTTTATGCATTTTATTAAATAGAAGTTAAGATTATATTTTATCAAAAAGAGAGCTCTTTTATAATTTTAAATGTAGATGAAAAATTCTTACAAAACTTTACTCTTTGTCTTTGACTATGTATACTAAAAGTATTCTGCAGAACTAAATACAGACAGTTTCCTAACAGGACTCTCCATTTTATCATCATTATGAACTGGATCTGAAAGAGAAACCATTGGGAGAAGGAAGTTTTTCCATTTGTCGAAAGTGCTTACACAAGAAAACTAGCCAAGAGTATGCAGTAAAAATAATTAGCAAAAGGTATAAATATTCTATAAGACAATAAAAATATTTTCTTTGCGTACTGTCACCCATGGATTAGAATAATGTTCGCTACATTTTTGGAAGTGGAAAAAGAACTCTAAAATAATTTCCTATTTGAAGAATCGACAGAAACTTAGAGTAACCTCATGACCTTTAACAGATTCTGAGAGTCTTTTCAAACAAAATGTTATTCTTGCTGGGGAGGACACAAAAAGAAACCTAAAGAGTACATTTCTGGTTCCTTGTTGTATTCTACCCTAATTGCCCCTAATTTTGCTCCTAATCAGAGTAAGGTACGAGGCCCTCCTGTCTTTAGACCTAAGTGAACTGAATCTAGCCTTATGCTGGCTCCCTTTCCTAAGCAGCCTCACTGATTGCCTAGGACATTGCTTTTAAGAAGGACCTGTAGCGTGGGTTGCCTCAGATCTAAGTAAGTGTGTGTGTGTGTGTGTGTAAAATGGAATTAGACTATGGAGTTGTAAATTTCATCTTGTTTCCTGGATGTTCTTAAGAGAACACCACGCTGGAGGCAGCTGACTTGCTTTGTACTTGGGGACCATCTGGTCCTCTTCCAGAATAGATACCTCTGGCAGTTTCTGCCCAGAGAAAAATCAAGATAAGGGATGCTTTGCAGGGTGGATGGATTTGTAGCTTGACTTTGCATTGCTCATTAGTAAATATGTCCCCAGTGTGTTGTAGATGCTGGCAGGAAAGGAAAGTGTAAATGTTCTGCCACCAGAATGATAGTTCACGGTGATCTCTTCTCCAAGACATTTGGCTGTACCTCTGTTTTTCCAGACTCTAGAAGTAACTGTCAACCAGATTTAAGTGTTTCATCACATGCTTTTTGGATAGGATAAGATCAAGAAATAAGACACCAAAATAAAGGCATCTCTGCTTTCTGAGATTAATGGAGGCCTACTCGAAACTACTAGTGGAGCCTACAGAGGGACTGGAATGACCAGGCACTAGCAGTGGGATTCAGTAACTTAAACATAGGCATCTATGTAGTGCCATTTTAGCATCTGTTGGTGTCTTCTCTGTCCTCCAGTTCCCATCAGTCCTTGTGACTACTACCTTTATGTAGATGTCTTCATGGCTGATGTCTTCCAGGCTCTCCTATGCTTAGGCCACTGAATCCTACTCTAGGTATGTATTTTACAGTGAACTAGTTCACCCTGTAAGATTTGTTAACTGCAGTTTCACTTGTTATAATGAGACCATAGACAAGTAGGATGCAGTAGACACCTACATGGGGTGTTTTGACCTGGAAATCTCTGCCTTGTGTCTACATCCAAAGTGATTTTTTTTGGTGCTGCAGGTCAGAGCTCCCATCGCATCTTCAGCTAATGGATTTTTGTTTCTGGGTCACAGTGAGCAAACTAGTATTGACTTCTCCCATAGAACTAAACTTTTAGAAATTATGTCCCTAAATGATACTCCTCACAGGTTCTTTTGCTCTTTCTCCATCTTGGTGGACCAGGCTAAATGAAGGTAAGAAGTGATCTGTATACAGAGCTTATTTTAGGATTGCAGGCTGTGAGCAGACTCAAGAGTATGGTTGTGCAGTATTTAGAGGTAGCAGTAAACCCACACTCTGAATGGCTGGACACGGCCTTGAATAAGAAACAAACTGTACATAATATTGCTCTGAGGACCACGCCAGTAACTCTTGTTGAAAGGAATAGTGACTTTCCTTTTCAAGGTTTCTAGTAACTTCTTTGCCTCAAAGTCAGACAGTCTTTCCCTCCTACCCATCAAAGGTGGCAAAAAAGTGAATCCTGCACATAGGCAAACCTTTTCGTGATACTTGAGGTGAAAGCTCAGATCAAGACTTGCTCTGTGGTGTTGCTTTGTGTTGGTGGCGCTGGACCTGCCTCCACTTGTGTCTGAAGGGAGATGAAACAGTGGAGTCCTGTAAACTTGCTTGAGTTACTGTTTCAGAGGTTCCCATTTGTTTTTCATGATATTGTCTGTTTAAAATCTTAGATTGGTAACTATTTATAGAGCATATTATATTATAGAGTATATTTATTTATACTCAGAAAAGTCCACTCACAAATTTAAAAGGTTAACGTTCATGATGCTGAACCTTTTTCATCTGTTTCCCAGGTCCACCTTCTCCTGATAGTCTTTCCCCCCTAAACTACTATCTGAATCATTTTTTTAAATTTCTTAAGGACGTGAAATCACTTTGAGTTTAAACAACAACATCAGCAGAGATGCAGGTGGAACAGCTTAGTTTACTTGGTGATTCTATGAGGCCTGCAGAAAAAAAGAATTTTCTTACACAAAATTCTCATCACGGTTCTGGTCCTAATTAGGAAGAAAAAGTGCAACCAGAAGTTAAGAACATGTGGGGTGAGAGAGATTGTATCTGCGTTATCCATAAGGCCCTTCTCTAAGTGTGAACAGTCTTAGGCTTTATTAGAGACAGTTTTGGCAAAAATTTTCAGATATTATTTGTCCAAAATAAATCAACATATGAATTTAGTGGAAAAGAAAATGTTCTGCTCTGGCCCCATTGACATAGTTTTTATAATATTCACCATGTTCTTTTGTTTTTTTCCCTATAGATTTCAGAAAAGAGAATCGGATATAAGTTTCAGAAAGAGAATCTATGTGATGATTTTTGCTCTGGAGCTATTCTCTTCTTATCTCTTCCATTTCTGATTTTTACAATGGCCTATTTAGGGGTTCATTTGTGTAACATAGTTCATACATAGATGGTGTCACTCTTTTCTAGAAGGTGCTCATAGTTTCAATAAGGCTTTAGAAGTACTTACCTCCTGTAAGAATGGAAAAGAATTGGGCCAGTAATTTGAGTCTTCAAGATAAAGTTGAACTAACAAATATTCGTAGGAACAGAGGTGAAGTCAAATTGCCCTGGACTAAGGGAAAGGTTTCTTTTAGGTAGAAACTATCCCATAATATCATTTCAGGTTTGCTGTAGCAAGTTGCAGTTGCATCAAAAACATTGTTTGATTTGGGTGTGGTTTTTTCATGTTCTAACTTTCAGGGTTATGTGGACAGTTTTGCTCAGCTTACTTTGAATATGCTTTTAATTGTGTTGAAGCAGTTGTAATATTAAAAAGTCTGGATTGCAAGCAAATAAAAATTAGGTGTAACTCTTTGAATGTACAATTTGCTGAGTAGAATGGGTACAAAATGACTGCTCAATTTTTCCAGAATGGAAGCCAACACCCAGAGAGAAATAACAGCTCTAAAACTCTGCGAAGGACACCCGAATGTAGTGAAGTTGCATGAAGTTTATCATGACCAGGTATTTTGAAGAAACTACAATCAGCACTTGGCAAACATATTGCCATGTATTTTCCCAAGAACTTCTGGGAGTTAAGCGTCCTGTATTACTGTGGGGGCAGCTTTTTTCCTAGGTCTTTTGTCTAGTTAGTGTAGAAGAGGAAGCAGAAGTTCTGCATGCAAGCAGATCTAGCAAATCAAAAAAGTATTTGGAGGAATTAGAGTCCTGGATTCTGTTTCTGGTTCTGTCCTTATTCGGCTTTGTTAATTGTCATACAATATATTCGTGGTCCAGTTTCCATATCTATGATACTGAGGTACCTAATCACCTTCCCTTAGGGTTCTCATGAATCTTAAAATAATACTTGTGAAATAATTTGAAAGTCTTGCATATGAAGATTACATATCTAGCTTTTTTTTTCCTTACATATTAGTAACTTAATGGAGATAACCAAGTAGCTTACTAAATTACCAAAGGTGAAAGTAGAACCTCTATTTGAAAATTTATTGAGATCAGTTTAGAGTTTATTTAGAGTCCTTAG
Source organism: Tringa tobata (assembly GCA_033628505.1). Lineage (NCBI taxonomy): Eukaryota > Metazoa > Chordata > Aves > Charadriiformes > Scolopacidae > Tringa > Tringa tobata. The sequence goes on along the minus strand of JAHREE010000173.1, from coordinate 5,840,076 downwards.
TTATCCTTTTCCTTAGTGTAATTCAGCATGTAATAAGCCATAATTTGATCTTGACTTGGAGGTTGGCCCTGGTTTGAGCTGGGGGTTTGGACCAGATGTCCTGCAGAGGTCCCTTCCAACCTGAACTACTCCATGATTCCAGTCCATGATTTTGTAATGGAACTTAGGCCCTCTTGCCTCCCCACATACCCCAGTCTCCCCATCATGCTGCTTATACAAGAACCAGCAGAGCATTCACTTGGACCACTTCTAAAATGAGCTGAGAGGATGAAAAATAAGTACTGTAATCTTTAATGGTAAAGAAGCCTTCTGGTTTTTTTAACATCTACGTACAGTATGAGTACATGTGTCTAGAACAGGACACTTCTTTTACTTTCCCTAGAGTAAAATGACTATACTTAGGAATATCTAAAAAATATGTTCCTCATATTGCTCTTTGACTCAATAGGCCACTCTCAGCCAACCAAACCATTGTAGTTTTAATTGCTGCTGGTAGCTCCCTGGTGTTATTTTCCAGATTACTCAAACTAGCTCATCAAATATCTGTCTGATCAAATTCTGCATTAGTAGTCCAGCCATAGAGTATTGGGCTGCAGTCTCTTTTGGTGAGCCACAAGAAGTTTTCTAGCAGAGAGGAGTCTCAGTCCTTTCCGACTTACCTGTCAGCTGTTCCCAAGACATAAATAGAATTTGCAAGCGCTAGCAGCAGTGTGACTTGGAGACACCCTGTTTGTTCCAAGAAGTGTTACTGCTTTCTGTCTGCGTAGCTCCGCTTCTGTTCCTTGGTATCTAAACACAGTCCATCTTCTGTTCCTCGCTCTTTCTTTGAATTTCATTTTTTGACCTCTTCCCAGAAGTTTTTTTCTTTGCTTGCAAATACTACTTTTGTTGCTGTCATTCAGGGGAAGGAAACGCTAGAAGCCATAGTGTGCCCACAGGCATTGCCTTTGGGGAGTGCTAAACCTCACTTCCCTGTCCTGAGAACTCTGCTGTTTGTTTAATGGCAAGGCATTTGAATGGCAGTTAATAGTGTGTTAATCTTGTCTTGTCATCCAGGACATCACTGCTTATTGATTGTCTTGAAAAGAACAACCATCTAAACAGCCATTATGTTTTTAATTTAAAAAAATACTCTTTGATGTTTGGGAAGATGTCTATTGTGATTCTAATGCTAGAGTAGCTTTGGCTACTGCTCTGTAGGGAATGAAATCAGAAGAAATTCTAGATAATCTTTGATTTCACAGTAAAGTTTCAGGGTACTTTTAAAGGATTTGTTAACATTGAATGTTTAGCTCCTTATGCATATTAATAGAAATGTGTCCCTATATCACAACAGGCTTAAACAGCAAAAGTCTAGCTTTTCTAGCTTTATATGTTAGCCTAAAGAAAGGCATTTCATCTCCCTACAAATTTGTCCATTTACATGGCAGCATTGCGTTTTTGTAAATAAATATGGGTGGACATGGGGAAGATATCAACGTTCTTCAGTCTCAGTGAGATTAATGGGAAAAATGCCATGGGAGATCCAGTTTGGTGCTTCCGTATTGGTATGAGCAGCAGAGTTCTTTCTTCAAACTTTGAGAATAGAAGTAGCACCTAACTCCTGAATGAATGTTGGTCTGTAGTATTAAATTTCTAACATCCCGTATTTTTCTTTATCGTTTCAGCTTCACACGTTTCTAGTGATGGAATTGCTGAAGGGAGGAGAATTGCTTGAACGTATTCAAAAAAAGAAACATTTCAGTGAGACTGAGGCCAGTCATATTATGCGCAGACTTGTTTCAGCGGTGAGCCATATGCATGACGTAGGAGTAGTCCATAGGGATCTGAAACCTGAGGTATAGTGACTTGCTTATATATGTTTAGTCATTCAGTTATTAAGTATCTGGGCTGTGATGTATTTCTGTTCCTCCAGCTTTTTCTACTTCTGTATTTTTAATAAAATGTTAGAACTTTTACTTAGCAAATTCTGTAGATGTTTTTCAGTTCATAGGTAAAAGTAATCGTTGGGGAACGTTTTTAATTTTGTAAGCAATTTACACTCCAGCTTGTTCACAAACATTTCTTTGCCTATTTGGGGACAGTTTTTACTAGTGGTAAGTATGTATTTATTGCATAAAACGGTTCGCAAGTAGAGCTCAGTTGTACCTGTACATTTCCACCTTTCGTTTCATCTTAATTCCCTCAGTAGGGCTATTTTTGGAGTTACCTGCAACACCCTTATACTGTCTTCTCTCCCAGTTAAAAACAAAATGAACCACAACCTAATACGGCCAACTAACAAAGATGTGTGATTTGAGTTCAGTTAATAGTTTCCTAAGAGAAACAATTATTTCATATATGTTTTTTTCAATAATTACTTCTTCTGGTATTTTTTTACTGTGCGGCAACATCTTCCAGACAATTCAGTTTACTATGCTAAGGTCACCCACTGGCTTTGTTCTGCTTCCTGGAGCCAATATTTGCTCCTTTTCTTTGCCAGCAAGGGGCTTGGATATGTGTTAGTTTTCTTTAGCCTCAGAATAGTGTATATTGATGTTATTTCATCCAGTAAAGATGTTATACTGTATTGGTGATTCCAGTTACCATACCTCAGGAAATAGCTGCTCCTTTTGTATCTGGAGTTTAAAATGATCCACCATTCCTGTTGGTGTTTTATCCTTTTGTAACATACTTTCTGGTATATTACAAACTTACTTATTTTATAGTAATTTCAACAGGTAGAGAATTGCACGCTGGGTGTTGGTATTAAACTGTTTTTGAAAGATCAGTCCAAAATAAATGCGTTTGAAAGCATCTCTGTACTGGAGTCTCTGTACTAAACAAGCAATTAAGTAAAGAAGGAGCTATTGTGAAATTCTAATGTGTCAGTTGCAAATGTGACTCTTGGAAGAAGTTTCTCTGCTGACGTCATGAAGGAAAGAAAACAGCTTTGGAAACAAGTCATCATTAAAAGGACAAACCCCAGAAATCCTTTCTCTCTTCTTATTTTCATCATTTTTAGTTTTACTACCACCTTGAATGTATAAAGGCCAGGTTCTGTGAAGCAGAGCTTCAGCTGTAGGGTAAATCAGGCCATCTCCAATTCTACATCATGTTCCGGAAGAGAAGTCTGGGAAGTCCTGATAGTGAAGGGTTTCCAAACAGCTCTAGAATGTTGGACTTCTCCAGGCTGTCTCCCTTCTGCTTGTTGTTTTGAAAGTTCCAAGTTCAGATTCAGACTTGAACTTGGTATGGGATATGCAGGCTTCCCAGTACAGATGTGGGTAGTGCACCTTTCTGTAAAAATGATAGATATAGGAATTCTGTTGATTTTCTGACAATTCCATTAAGATTTATTTGATGTTCAACTTTGACATCTAATGTAGTACCAGTAAGCCTATTTTAAAAAATACGGTTAGTCACTAAGGATGAGGCATTTTTTAATTGCACCGACTGGAGGACTGTTCTATTTCATCAATAGTGATTAGATCACATATATTGCTCTCCAAAATAGAGGAAAAGTACTGGATAGAGAATTCATAGAAATAAAGAATTCGTGTAACATGACCATTTGAAGCCTCTCAGCAGAGAGTTTGAGGACTGTTTTTGTGATCATTAATTTGTAAACTGGATCCTAAAGATACTAGAAAAAACATACCAAGGCAGGGGTAATGTTGTTTATACATCCTTAAAATATACGTGGAGTATAGCCTTAAGTGTGGGGTTTTGTGAGACATGTTTTATTTACCTAATGAACAAAGTAGTGTGAACCCAAATTAGAATGTTTCTTTCTGTGCATCACCAATTTCATTTTTGTCTTAAGAAAGGAGGTCTTTTTAAACCAGTGTTACTACATATGAAAAAGATGATTGTATTAATCACTTATCCTCATTGAAATAGTATTTTTGCTGAAATGAAGCTTCCTTTAGATCCATTTTGCACAACATTTTAATATGGGAAACTGACTTTTCTGGTTGTGCATTACACTTGTAACAGCAGTACAGAATGCAAAAATGCTGTTTTGTATGAGCTATTCTCTTTTATCCATAATGAACGCTCTCAGGTTCTCCTTATTGAGCTGCTTGCAGCCTAGCAATAATTTTTTCCCATACTTAAGGAGTTCATAATGAATTGTCTTGTGTTGAGTCATTCTCCCTTTGTATTACAAAACTACTTAGGGCTGTAGGATTTCTAACAGTGAGACTTTCTAACGTTGCATAAATTAAACAGCAAAGGCAAAAGTTTTGCTCTGCTTTTTTTCCTCTCAGAAGTTCAGGGGAGGAGTAGAAATAATTTATGATTCTTCTTGGCCTCGGCCAGTTTCCCTAAGACAGCTTTGCTCTTGTATCTGTTGACAAATTTAGATACTAAGGGAAAAGAAGAACAAATTGTCTTAAATCTTTTTCTGAACTGATAACAACTTCTCTGTCTTCAAGTCCAACGTTTCAGTCTTTAAAGCTGGAATTTTCAAGGGACTTCTGTATCAAAGCTTCTTTATGGTGATGGAAGAAGGCCATTGGTTCGAGGTTGTCATTCGGAACATGCCAGAAGGAAGGGGAAGCTTAAGAAAATGTGCTTTGTTTGAGGAAGAAGGCAGTTCTCCATTTCTGTTACTCTCTTGTCAGTGTTCCCCAAATGATTTTCCTCACTGCTCTCTGCTAAATACCCATTTTCATTAATAATCTCAGACAGAACTCTCCTGACTTGTGGATATACAGGAGACATAGAAACACATAACATTTTCTTGCATCCCAGAGTTCTGTTATTGCAACTTTTCCATTTTTTCCCAGTGTCTCCCAGTTCCCCTTTTCTCTAGAAGATGGGAAATTTTCTCTACTAATACATGTAGGAAAAAAAATAACTGTTAAGTATTTTAACCAATTTTCTAACCAGTGCTGATACTGATTTTTTTTTCTTTGCTTTTCAGAACTTATTGTTTACAGATGAAACTGATAATTCGGAAATAAAAATAATTGATTTTGGCTTTGCTCGTTTAAAACCACCTGATAATCAGCCTCTTAAGACTCCGTGCTTTACTCTTCATTATGCTGCCCCGGAGCTCTTGAATCACAATGGTTATGACGAGTCTTGTGATCTGTGGAGTTTGGGGGTCATCTTGGTAAGTAATTGAGGTTTTTCATTGTAACTTTATTGTATGTATTTACACTTTGTTAAAATGCAAAGGACTTGACACAGTTTCAGACTTGAACTGTGTAGATGCTGAATTCAAGTGAGGTGAAAATACCGCGCCACAAATAACAGGTTTCAAAGACACATGTTTTCCAGGGGTGGAGGTTGTTTTTTTTTTTTCCCCTTAAGCAGTGAATTGAATTCAACACTTCTGGGAATGGAAAAAATACTTGATACAGTGTCGTTATTAAAAAGAGATATTCTTGTTAGGAGATTTTGCAGGCATCCATATAATCTTCCTACAGTTTCAGTACAGAAGAGGAGTCAGCCTGCATTCTGATTTACAGAAAATTGATTTCAGTAGATATAAACTGGGTAGAAATACTGTTGTGTTTGGTTTGTAGTTTCCTGAAATTTATGAATGGGTTTTTTCTAACAAGGACTCCAGAGAAAGTGTTGCATAATTTATATTTTCTATAGCCTTGAAGTTATGCTAGTCAAAGTTTTAGTGTATAGTGCTGGTGATGCGAACAACAGCACTCCATATTCAGTAATAGGGTTGTCAATAAATACACTGTGTCTGTTAATACTACTTTTATTCTCGTGACAGTATACAATGCTATCAGGGCAGGTACCATTTCAGTCTCAAGACAAAAGTTTAACGTGTACCAGTGCACTGGAAATTATGAAGAAAATAAAAAAGGGAGAATTTTCCTTTGAAGGAGAAGCTTGGAAAAATGTTTCTGAAGAGGCGAAGGAGTTGATTCAAGGTATGTATTCAGAAATATTTCACGTACTTTATATTTTTATCTCAAAAGATAAAATTTAGGGAACTGTGCAATATCTGGATGCTGTGAGTGCCTGACTTGACAGAATAATATCCACAGCTTGAGCCATGTACTGACCCCCAGTAAAAGTTATGGGGAAAGGTGAAACATCACCTTTTACAATTGCTTGTACCCCTGGCAGAGAGCTTTCTGACGTCATGAGATGCTGATAGAAGGTTAGTGGGGTTAGAAGTATCTGAAGAGCTTCGGAAAAACTGAAGTCACTCTAAAAACCTATCTAAAAGCAGAGTTTTTCTTTTATGTTATTTTTGCTTTTGTAAAAACGCCAGGTTATGAGATAAATGTTTTAAAAGCTGAGCTTTTGCAGAAAATGAATATATTACTGTCATTTTTCTCTCGGGCTGTTTTTAAATGCGTGTACCAAGACTGTTGTATTTCTGAGTGTTTCATTCACATTTGCCATGCTTTGACTCTTCTTCAGATTTTGAGCACCTAATTATGTTTTCAGCATGAGATAGACACCAATCTTGATTCTACTAAGATTTAGTTCTGAATTTCTGTAGAAGCAGGCTCAAAAGGCATTTTTCTTCCAAAATGTGGGCATCTCCAGATTCAGCCTTCAGTGAATCCTGCAGAGAGTCTGAGGCCAACTCTCTTGAACTTCATCCTAGACAGGTTTTAAGTGAAGAAATCATTTGGTAGTTCGGAGTTTGTGTGAAGAGAGATGCGAGTTACCAAACAGTTAAAGAGCAGTTTCTTGCATTAATGATTCTTCTGGAGATGGTGATAGTATAACATAGTGTGAGCCTTATCTAGGATAAATATTGGCTTACCTAGGATAAATATTGTCATTACTCACTTATCAAAGCAATGGATGAGATTTTCTATTAAAAGAAGATAAATAGCTCAGAGTTTTAAGAGAATGTAATCTATTTCTATTAGGACTTCTAACAGTGGATCCAAACAAAAGAATTAAAATGTCCAGCCTGAGGTACAATGAATGGCTTCAGGATGGCAGCCAACTGTCATCCAACCCTCTAATGACTCCCGATAACTTAGGCTCGTCAGGAGCTGCGGTGCACACGTATGTCAAAGCCACTTTTCATGTAAGTTCTAAGAAATCTTATGTCACAGGCTAAATTTTTTGTAATGTGTTAATCTATATTTCTGTACGTTTTCTCTTCATTTAAAATAAGTATTTGTCCTTATATTTCCATGATTGACTATAGCTGCAGTTTTTTCCTCCATTCACAACATCTATGGTTGAGTACACTGAAAACATGAATGATGAAGCGAGAATAAATTTCTTGAAGACATTTACGCTAGTGGGGTAGAGACAGCTGTTCACAAAATAGCTATTATAAATATTCTCTTTCTTTGAGAAATCTATTAAAAGGCCTTCAAACTTTTATAAAAAGAGAAGAAACTTTCTATTTAACTTAAGTAACTGTTTGACTTTTTGTCCTTTTGGTTACAAAATCGAGGTAAAATTTCTGGAACATCTCTAATTCATGTTTTTAATGTCATATTTTTTTTAATGGACTTGCCTGTCTATTATTGTATATTTACTAAAAACGTTTGAGCTGCAGTTGTATTATACAAACATAGTGTTGATTCTTATGATTCCTTTATTCCTGAGAATAACCTGGAATTGAGCAGATTTATGCTGAAATACTTGTAGACACGTATTACCAAGAAGAGAAGAAGAAAGGAATTGTTACTTGGAGAGGTTCAGTAATGCAGCGTAATTTGGGCTGAAAGCAAAACTAATCGAAGTCTAGTTTCTGAAACTGTAGTCTTAAGTAGGTTTAAGGCTTAATAAAAAATACTTCTAAATTTAAAAGAACGAAGAAGGGAAGATGCCAATTAATAATGTTATGTATTGGCTCTTAAATATGTGTGCAGGCTAGTGAAGTTAGTTACAGCTACAATAAGAATTTGTAGGGATCTGTCAAGAAATTACAGTTTTATCTTATGACTTGCCATAGAACATTGTTAATAGTTACGAGCCGTAAAATGTTTCAAACCTCTTGAAAAGCTTAGAATTACTTTTTATTTTTAAACAGGCCTTTAACAAGTACAAAAGGGAAGGATTTTGTCTCCAGAATGTTGACAAGGCACCTCTTGCAAAGAGAAGGAAAATGAAAAAAACAAGTACAAGCACAGAGACACGTAGCAGCTCCAGTGAAAGTTCACATTCTTCTTCCTCTCATTCTCATGGTAAAACTACACCTACAAAGACACTGCAGCCAACAAACCCTACAGACAGCAATAACCCAGAAACCATCTTCCAGTTCTCTGACTGAAAAGCAGAGGATGTCCCAGCTTGAAGATTTAAGCGGTTATAAACTTGGCAGTACCTATATCGTCTTCTCCCACCTTTCCTCCGTGTGGCTTACAGGCTACAGGACTACGTCTGTCGCTTTAAAAAATGTATTTCAATCATACCTTTTTAGCTTTGTATTTCAGTACATTTCTTTTTAGCATTAAGTTTGGTATCACTGGATATGGTATAATACTATTATACAACCACATTGTATTCTCTTAGGGCTAAATTACTAGTGTGCAGTGAAGCTCAAGGTAAGGAGCTATGCTGCTTCGAGGCGGTGCAGCTTGGAGGGAGACTGTTCCTCAGTGTCAGAATCTTCCTCACAGTTTCTTCCCCACTGTTCTAAGAAAGGAAAGCTCTGTCAGCAGAGTGTAACTCTGAAAGTGGAGTGTACCCATTGGCAAGTTTGCCGATGATACAAAGCTGGAAGGAGTGGCTGGCACACCAGAAAGCTGTGCTGCCATTCAGAGAGACCTGGACAGGCTGGAGAGTTGGGTGGAGAGGAACCTAATGAAATTCAGCAATGGCAATTGTAGGGTCCTGCACCTCTGGAGGAGTAACCCCACACACTCGTACAGGTGAAGGCCTGACCTGCTGGAGAGCAGCTCTGTAGAGAGAAACCTGGGACTCCTGGTGGGCAACAAGTTGACCGTGAGCCAGCAATGTGCACTTGGGGCCAAGAAGGGCAGTGATCTCCTGGGGTACACTAAAAAGACCATGGCCAGCAGGTCATCCTCCCCTTCTGCTCTGCCTTGGTGAACTCCCATCTGGAGTACTGTGTCCAGTTCTGAGCTCCCCAGTTCAAGAAGGACAGGAACTACTGGAGGACTACTACTCCAGCGGAGGCTACAAAGATGCTTGAGGGCTGGAGCATCTCTCTTATGAGGAAAGGCTGAGAGACCTGGGTCTGTTTAGCCTGGAGAAGAGAAGGCTGAGAGGGGATCTTATCAATACTTATCAATATCTAAAGGGCGGGTGTCAAGAGGATGGGGTCAGGCTCTTCTCAGTGGTGCTCACTGACAGGATGGGCAATGGGCACAAGCTGGAACATGGGAAATTCTGTCTCAACATGAGGGAAAACTTCTTTACTTTGAGGGTGCCAGAGTCCTAGAACAGGCTGCCCAGAGAGGGTGTGGAGTCGTCTTCTCAAAGAAGACTCAAGGACTCTTCTTCAAAACCCACCTGGACACATTCTTGTCCAGCCTGCTCTGGGTGACCCTGCTTTGGCAGGGGGTTGGAGGAGATGATCTCCAGAGGTCCCTTCCAACCCCTACAGTTCTGTGATTCTGTAATATGTATAGAACTCTTGATCTTCTACTTTTGCCCAGCTCTGTGAAGAATATCATAGAATTTGATTCTTCGTGCATGTAAGGAACCATTGGTACAATGCACCAAAGTGGTAGTACTTTAAGGCCTTTTAAATTTGTGGTTACATTCTATCCCATTTATTTGAATTTTAAGAGCAAAAAGAGGCGTTATGGAACTCTTATGTTGTTTTAAAAAGTAACTCCATGTATCTTGTTCTAAACAGCTGGTAATGTAAGTCTTAGATTAATTTTTTTTATTTATTTAATTTTTTAAAAAACATGTAGGGTAAAAAGATGTCTGATAAGGTAAGGTGTCTAGTACTGTGATACAATAATTTTTATTTCTACTTTTTGAAGTTATTAACTTTTAAAGTGTTTTACAGATTCTAAAATGTAATGCTATAAGAGAAAGTGAAATTTCCTATTGAATGCTTTGGAAAATTGTCACATGTTAAAATATCTATTTCAAGAATTAATTATAATTTATATTTTCTTTTTGTATTTACACGATAACTTTAAAATACTAAGATTTTTTTAAAGATGCAAAAACTCCAGTTTCAACATTTGTTATTATAGGGTCCATACAAAATGTGTACCGAGTTATTTGAATTTTGCATTGTGCAAATACGGCAGTTTAATAGTGACTGTAAAATATTAGAATATATGTTTCCTTTTTTTGCACTTTATAACATCGAAAGGAGATGTTCTATGCTAAAGTGCACTCAGATCTCTCTTCCTACAAGGTGCTGAGCACTGTTTTACTGGGTTGAATGACCCGAAATCCACCGTACTTGGTGGTGGTGGTCATCGTGAAGGAGAATTCTGTACTTTGCAGGAGTGAATCCCTGTATATTACCCACTGTTTTCATTCCTTACTTTAAACTGCAGAGCTCTTTCTAACTTGCTTTTACCTTGTATATGACAAAGACTAGCCCTGGGCACCTTGTGTAGTGTAGATGTTAAGAACTTATGCACTGGGAATACTAAAGGGAAATTCTCTTGAACACTGTGCTTCACAACTTGTTCACTGTGGTGTTCTACAGTGAAGTATTTCCTACTGTGATAGTATAGTATGTACATAACTGTTTGGAATCATAAATGTGACTTACAGAAACATCAGCATAAACTTTTAAATCAGTATATTTTATAAATTTATGGAGAGCTTTTTTATTGCTCATATTCTCAATGACTAAAGGATAACTTAAGTGCTAAAGATGACTCCAGTTTTGCAAATGGTTACAGGTGTGGGTTTCCACAGAAGTCAGAGAAATTCCTTGTGAAAAGTTAATCATGCACCTAAATTTGTGTGATGGAAGACTAATTGACTAAGGATTTTGTTAACAGCTTGCTCTAGCTTAAAGTAACCTTAATCCAAACCCTATGCAAGAAAGATTATAGGAATTGTTTATATCAGTGGTTTTATTTATAGAGTTATATCAGATATCAGTATTGACAAATACAATACACCCATGTTTACAGGGATTGTGTGTATCGAAATAAGGCTTTGAAGCCCAACATGTTTGTTCTGTGTTTCTTTAATATTAATAATGGCATTCTGAGGTTTTGGAATTGCTCATGTGAAATAGTTTACTACTTTCTTGATGTGAATGTCAACAGTAATTGCAGCATTAATTTCAGGTTGATGTGAATATTGAGATATGCACTGTTTATGTAGAAGTAGTATATTTAAAGATCAGTGTATGTGCTAATAACACAACCGATTCTAAGTGGCCGATGTTAAAATATTGAAAAATAATTGTCAATGTAATATATTCAGGTTTGCTTTCTGAATGCTCTCTTTGGAAGTAATCTCAATAGTGAACATGGCTCATTTGTAAAAGAATTACTTGCCCTCTCCCCAATAAACTTGCTGTAAATACGACAAACAATCCACCATTAATACTTGCTTTGCAGACAGCACAAGTGAATTCGGAGGTTGGAGAAGAGCTTGCTTGTAAATTTTCCACTTTGAGGAGTTCTTGGAATTTCTTGTCTTCCGTGTGAGGACAACAAAACCCAATTTATGGTTTGATTTCATTTAAGTATAAGAAACTTTTGGACACGAGGTGAATATTGTGACCCAGCTGAAGTAACTTGTTGAAGTCAGGAACACAGAACAGTTGTTTCCCTGTTGGGAAATTTAAATTGTTGCTTGACAAACTGATGAAACAAGAAAAAGAATGCTTGCACAAGATACTGAATGCTGGAGATAACTTTCACACAGGTTTTGAGAGACTGTTGTGAGACTACAATTAGAATACATCACTTATATCAAAGACAGCCTTTAAGATGAATATTTCTGTGTCCTGTTTGCACTCTAGCAGTAGTTATTAAATAAAAATTTAAAAGCAAGGAGATTATTTTTGGCAGGGGTGAGTACATTTAGATGCCACCTTGCCTTTGCTTTGAAGCAGTTCCCTGGGGTAGCCGCAGTGTTCTGTCACCTCTGGCTTTCTGCTGCCCCCAGGTACCAGAGCTCTGGAGGAGGTGGGTTTGACGCTAAAATGCCTGAGTTTTCAGATTAGCATTTTTCCATAAAGAGCTGCTCATCTGCAGGCGGCTGAGGAGCAGGTTCACTCCTTGTTCAGATGTCCCTGCAGGAGACCAGTTACTTTGGGCATAAGGATGTTGTCTCAGCTTCAGCTGTTGCCCAACCTGGCACCTCTGGGTCGTCTGAAGACCACAGGCCAACTTTTTCATACTCCTACCACTCTTTCTGATCAGAAGTGTACAAGCCAATCTCCGTTACTCCTAGAAATACTTTGTATTGCCTTGGTAAAGAGGTGTTAGACTGTAAATTGTGTTTATACTCAGATTAAGTTTCCTCCACAGTGCTGCTATGTGTCAAGCAACTTCAGTGTCTCGTGATGGTATCTCTGTACAATCAGAAATGTCGTGCGGTCAGCAATATTGTGGGCAGGTTTCTCTGACAGATACATTTCTTATCAGTAAAGATTCAAATAACTAGTGTGGTTATTAATCTAATCTTTAAAGTACTCTATATTCTGTAAAGCTATTTCTTTTTAGTTCTTTCAGAAACACAAATATTAGCCAATTAAGAGGTAATTCTTCTAAAGGATTTAGAGTAGAAAGGAAGTAACGTGAGTTGCTCTTCCTCTGCCTTAGTGAAATTTCTACGCTTTTTATCTAAAAGCAGCTGAAATATTTATTGTTTATTAATAGAAGGCTCAGTGCATTTGGAGAGAAATATTGTTTACTGCTTTGAAAAAAAAAACATTAAATGTTTTATTAAACAGTTTTGGGGGGTGGGGTGGGTGTGTGACACAAAAATACAGCGTTGCATCAGAACGGGTTGAGGATTCAAGTTGGCGCTGCTGATGGACGTGTTTTCTCAGCCCTTTTCCACCTCTGTTTTCCTGAGCAAGATAACGATGCCGGCAGAGCCGTGTATCCCAGCGATCATCCGGGAGCAGAACAATTCCTGGCAGAAAATATTCGCGGAATGACGATGTCCGTTTATTGGTGGGGATGAAGTGTTGCACAGGGGTCTTACATTTTTAATACGCGCATGTATGTGGGTAATGTGCTGCATCGCACAGCTCGGCCTCGCTGCGAAGGGATAATGCCTTGTTTAAGAGAACTTGTACTTAAAAGTGAGTTCTCGACGTGTGCTTGTTCAGAGGAGGTGATGAGGGGGCTGCCACGAAAGAGGAGGAAGGTTATGAGGGATGAGAAGCTTCTGGGAAGATGTTTTCAGGGGCAGGTTTCTCCCCTCGCCGTCTCCGCGTGCGGGCAATATTCACTGGCGCTGCATCGCAAGCTTTCCTGCCAGTTACCCAGCACAGACTCTGCGGGTCTGGGAGTACGTGTGTGTGTTGCCTGCACACGTGTGCATCTTTGTATGACATTTTGGTCTTCAGCTGGATTTTTTTTTTTTTATTTCTCAAGTCCTGTCCCGGGTGTTTTTACCAAATTGGTGGTCTTCGGTCTTTTCCTTCACATCTGACGTCTTTCTCAGCACTTTTTTACATTGTGAAACATGACGTTGCCTGCCTTCAGTCGAGGTAGTTGACTATCTCAAGTTGACTATTCTGGATTGAGAGAACAGGAAATAACGTGGCTGTTTCTTGCTGTAAAGAGAGAAAAAGCGTTTTGACCTTTGTCTACCTGTGAGAAACCCTTCTCCGTTTGCTCCTTTGACCCACGGGGCACTGGGCTCTATGAAAAGTAAGAAATGCAGAGCTGTTGGCTGGCTCTCACCTGCCGTTCCACATTTTTATCTATCACTTGTTCAATGGATTCTTGCATGTTCAGAACACCACCTGTGTTGAAAAGAAAGCTGAGGGTGATTCCTGTGGTCTGCGCTAGTAAATAAAGTGATGCTTTCAGTGACACGGACCAGCTGGAGCAGTCGTCTTTGTTGGGCCTGGAAGCAGCAGGAGCGGAGAAACCTAAGGTGCCTGCAGTAACGTAAATTTGAAGAAAACCCGTGTATTTTTACAGCCTTCATGTTGCGTGCGATGGGGAGGGAAGTCTGCAGCTGCCTGGGCATCGGTGGTAAGTGTTGAGGTAGATGGGATGGTAGGTGATTGTCTCCTTCTCTGGAGACATTTAAAACCCACCTGGACATGTTCCTGTGCAACCTGCTCTAGATGAACCTGCTTTGGCAGGGGGGTTGGACTAGATGATCTCCAGAGGTCCCTTCCAACCCTATATGATTCTGTGATGGTGTGACATGGAGTGACAGCTTACTGTAGGGCTGTTCCCTACCCTTTCTTTTGGCCATGTGTTCCCCCCTTTTCTTGGTTCTGGTGTTTGTATCACCCTTCAGCCAGGAGAGACAGCGGGAAGTAAAGGTGTTCTGTTAACTTAGTTAAGGCATTTTGGTTAACACAACACTGGACTAATTGATTTCGTAGTTAATCCAAAGTTAAAGTAGCAATGAAGCATTGCACAACCTAATTATGCTCTAATGCTGTGATTTTGGAGAACTAATACTTAATTCAGAAGTAGGAAGGAATCCATACTATTCACACATAAAATCACATTTTAAAATTGGCAGCCAGTCTGGCTGTATTCACGGAATTCATGCAGAATTCTGCTAACTTCCTTGGAAGTGCCAGCAATAAGGCAGAGAAAACCAGAACTCCTCGGTAATTGTTCAGGGACTGCGCAAAAACCTGTCCCAGATGAAACTGCCAACTGATTGCAAACTTCCTGCATTTTTCTTAATACAAAGAGAATTTGACTTTGCCAAGAAATCACACTTCAAATCTTTAAATTGGCTTCTCGTTTATGTTAATCTGATTTATTTGGGGGTTTGTGTTTTTGTTTTTTTTTTTGTTTTAGAAATACGTAGTTTTCTTAGTGTGATTGTGACCAAAGGTTTATTTTCGTAAGAGAAAATCTAAGGATTTAGACTGAGGCCTTGTGAATAACCAAAAGAAGTCTGGGAAAGGTAATCACTATATTTAGCTAGTTTAGTTCAAAATATACACGCAGAGATGTATTACTGATATTTCCTGTTATAACTCCATCCAACCAAGAACGTTTTGCACCGGTTACGGGTGTGATTCGGTGTGACACATCCAGCTCTGCTAAAAAAGCTTCCAAGTGTAAACGTGTCCTTGGAATCGCAGCAAAGTGAGAAGAAGGGAACTTGTATTTAAAGAGGATGATGCCGAGAGGGGACAAAGCTCAGGGTTTGTCTCCAGGTGACGCTGACGGAGGTGACGAGGCGACAGTGTCATCGTGCTGTCTGTGGAAGCTTACTCGTTAATAACAGCGTGTATCCTTTTTTTTTTTTTTTTCTTTTAAAATCAATATACGGTGGAGAAGAGGAACTAAATTAATTCACAAAAGCAGGAAGAACCTCAAAGCTTTTCTCAGATGGCTCCTTAATGAGTTCTCATTCTTTAAACCTATAGCTCGGCCGTACATGGTGTTGCTCTGAAGCTGTGCCTGCTGGAGGGAACAGCATCCCTCTCTCTAACCGTGCATTCACTGTGCAGGGATTGTACAAATGAGAACTCGGGGTGCTGTAGCCCTCCTGCTTTTAACTTCAAGCGTTAATGCTGTTCTACTTAATATGTATCGCTGTGCCAGCCCATCCTGCAGCCCTGGTAGGTCACTTACTTCAATTTTAAAGCTGTCAGATTAAAAGGAAAGCTGGAGATGTGCTTCAGCACCAAAGCGAGAACAGGCCTTTAATCTTAACCTGCGTCTGGATTACAGAAGTGCTTAAAGGCTTGGCATTGGCTTTCAACCTTGACAGTTTTACCGTTAAGATGCTACTGTGGCTAATTTTGATCCTTACAGATATCTTCACGGATCTCTTTCACCTGTAGAGAAAGGAACCTGTGAAATTATTCCTTCTCAGAAAAAAAATACCTTTTGCTAAAGTCCCAGCAGAAGAGATCATCTGTAATTTCTTTTTCTTTTCTAATTTTCTTTACCTCCAAAGCTGTAAAGGCAAGAGATTAATTTGGTGAGGGACTCTGACAGCTTATTATGAAGGAGCAGGCGCTGTTAATTTGTGTTAATTTGGAACAGGGTATGCTATTGCTTCTGTCGGTGTGGACAGGGAGGGGGAAAGAAATGGGGAGAAGGGAACGCTGAGCACTTTGCCTCACTGTAATGTACAGGACATTCTGGTTGCATATCGTTGGTTTTGAAGAAGCAATGCTCTCCCTGTTTAACTTAAAATCTGTAAGGGAAAAAACCCAAAACATTCACTTGTCAACTCTTTTTCTTGGAGAGAAACGGTGCCATTTTCAAATGGTAAAGGTGGCAACATGGACACTGATTTCCTTAACTCGCTACGTGCCAGTTACCAACAGATTACAGTGAAGTTTCTCTCTGATGAGTACACAGAAAGAAAATTCTTAAATTCTTCTAAAATTCTTCTCAAATTCTTAGTCGCATCAACAAAGTGCAAAGCCTCATGGCAGAAGTTTACCAAGATAAGTAATTGCAATGGTTTATTTTACACAATATCAGGATATTCAGAAAATGAGTGAGGACAGGATTCTGATTTCAGATGTGGAAAAGCACTAGATGAGAGGATCATTTTGTGAAAGCAGGGGTGGAAGAAACAGAAGAAAGCTGTTTTCTGGAAAACCACTCAGCACTCATCAAAGACTTGCAGAATCAGATGACAGCAGAATGCTCCGGTCTCTAGAGCTGTTGAAGCCAAACCTGGTCTGGAGGACGGCAAGCCCAGCCTGTTGTTGGCCAGTCCTCTCAGAGCCACAGGTTTATGAAAATCTGTTGTTGGGGTTTCTGTCTTGGAGGTACTTCCCCTCGTTTCTAAGCCTTGCTAAACACCAGGGAACAAACAGCGTTTGGCAAATCAGGTTGGAACGATAACTGTAATGAAGGTTTTGATCTTCAGTCAGCCCGTTTTCTTCTCCAGGCCATGGTGTTTGGCAATAGGAAGAGTGTTTTTGTGTTGCCTTAAGTTGCATGGTTAACCACTCTAGTGGCTTCAAAGTTAATGCAAAGCAAGCTGGAGAAGTGCATAATGTATTATTAACAAGTCAACCTTGGTTTCCCCTAGGAGAGATTCTTGCCAGAGCTGTGCAGAGCAGTAGCCGTGGGTGTTCCCCTTGGAGAGCTGCTGCTCTGTGTCTGCAGCGTTCTTCCGACTTCTGAAGTTGTGCTGGGAACTCTTCTGGCAGAAGAATTAAAAAGTAAGCTGAGCACCTGAATGCTTGGGTGAAGGCAGCTTTGTAAGTAATACCCAAGGATACATTATGCAGAAGCTTTATGGCAGCAGGGAGAAGTGCCTGAACAAGTCTCTAAGCCAGCCTGATAGCTCTTGAGCTATTACTGATCTGCAGCACTGTCAGGAGCTTGGTTTTGGCCAAAAATGTGTGAATATGCCTATATGGTTAAGTTCCATGGTATAATGCTGTCAGTATGCCTAAAGAATCCCACATTCTTCTAGCGTACATTTGGGTTAAGTAGGTTCTGCAGGATTTGTTTGTGGCTTGTTTTTTTTAAATGATTTTATTTCTTTTTACTCCCCACATTGTATACTTAGTTCTGTCCCTTTCCTGAGATTTCTATTTATGTTAGCCCTCTTATCTCTTTGATTTCTCTAGCTTTTCTGCTTGTCCTGAAAGGTAGTGCATGGATCTTTCTGCCCAAAAAGAAGTGTAGATTCCAATGTCCAGTATATAGAAGGAATAAAAATATGAAGGAAGGTGATGCAACAAACCCATCCCTTTGTCAGAAGTGTAGAAATACTGAGCTTAAAATACACTGGTCAATGAATAGGTATCTTACTCTTCAGACAACTGTTATATATGGGATGAATAGTGTTAGAAGTACAAAAAGAACAGTTTTAAAAACAACCCCCAAAAAGGAGTAAAAGATACTTTTTTCTTTTTTTTTTTTTTTTTTAGAATGAATGTAAAGCAAAAGGTACAAACTCAAATAGCACCTTCAAACTTGGATCTAAATATACTCTTCTGAACAGCAGGTGTGAGATGTGGCTGATTTGCCTTTCACGCTTTGAAGCAGGGTAAGGTCGGGAGGCTCCAGCAGAAACCGGCGGGGTCCGACCGATGTGAAACTCCAGATTTTCAAGAACCTGTACTCGGACCCAGCAGGAGCACTAAAGAGCCTGAAAGGTGGCAGTTATTCCCTGCAAACTTTTCTCGTGAATCGTCTGTGTGAACTGAGGATAAAGCCCACAGAATGGTAGTTCACATCTGTCCCAAACCCACTGTAGTCACAGTAACGTTACTGCTTTCTACTTTTTATCAAGCAGCCAAAAAAAAGCCCATGCTCTGTTGTTACCTGGTCTGTGTTGATGGGCAGAATGATCTCCAGGGCAGTGGAGCAGACTGGAAATTATCCATTCGGTGGTTTCAGGCAAATGCTAGACCTTTTGGAGACTCCTTTGATCATCTTCATTGTATTTTAAATAAACTGCGGCTCAGTCCTAATCTTCCCTGGAAATACCTGGATGAACTTTTCATAGAGAGGAGCTATGACAGCAGAGTACGCGAAGAGGAGAGATTTTGATATCTGGAGAACCTTGGAAGACACAAGCAGCATTTATCTTTCTGCCAACGACAGCAAGACTGTTGTCTAACTCTGTTAGACAACAGAGTTCTGAAAGGTTGAGTAGGGCCAGATGAAGTACGTTGCCGTGTGTAAAGCCAACAGAATATTGCAACAATATCAGAAATGTCCTACCGAGTCAGACCAACGAGACCAGAAATGCCTGGAGGACTCAACATGCAGGTGTGCCGTGGTTTACAGAGCGGCAGAATGATCATGGAATTGTCAGAGTTGGAAGGGACCTCTAGAGATCATCTAGTCCAACCCCTCAACGATGCCCACTGCTTTGGTCTCCGTAGCCTTCCCACGGATGGCCGGTGCTTTGGAGGCTGCCACGGCACGTTGCAGCAAGGATTTTCGGGAATTGTCAGTGATTTCCTACCTGACATCCTGTGTAGAACAGGGTATCAAATGTAAATCAGTCTTCTGTAAAGCAAATAACTTGTGTTTGACCAATTCATGATACTGAAAAGCATCCAGTCTTGTTTTGGAGATCATCGAGACTTGAAGAACCCACAGACTCTTCAGTATTTGACCAAATTATCCTCATGGTTTTTAAAAAGATCTGATTTGTTATGTAAATTTATTTGTCGTAGGTCTCAAATTTTGTTTTAAAGTTTAATTTCCAAAACATGAAGCCAGTATTTTTTTGCTTCTGGTGATTATTATGGCAGAGACAGGCTGTTGGTCGGCTGAGTCTCTTCACTCATATTTGCTGTGCAGAAATAGCAGCTGACACGCCTGTTACTGGGGCCACATTTTGCCTAGTTCTTAGTGTTTCTGCCCAATTGGAGTACGGATCTCTTGGAATCTGCCCCAGTTGATCCTAGGAAGTCTCCTTCTCCCCCTCTTGCCAAGGATCCTTGCCAAGGATCTTGTTTTTGGAACATCGTAATGTAGCCTTGTCTGCAAGTTCCAAGGTTTTTCTCTTGGGGTCACATCAGGCCAGGCCAGTACTCTGCCACTGTCTTATCAGAGGATCAGCAAATGGTTTGTGTTGGAAGGGACCTTTAAAGGCCATTTCTTCCAACCCCCTGCCATGGGCAGGGACATCTTCAACTAGACCAGGTTCCTCATAGCCCCGTCCAATCTGACCTGGAATGTTTCCAGGGATGGGGCATCTCCTACCTCTCTGGGCAACCTGGGCCAGTGTCTCACCACCTTCAGCGTAAAAAATATCTTCCTTATGTCTAGCCTAAATCTACCCTCTTTTAGTTTACAACTATTACCCCATTACTTCTGCCTTCCTTTGGCACATGGCGCAAGCCCAGTGTCCTCATGATGCCTCTGGCATTCCATGAGCTATTCAGAGCGACGTGATGAGACCAAAGAAGGCAACCTTTTATTTTAGGACTTTTTGTGTACTAATTATGGATCTATGGATTTTTAAGCCTTCTCTCCAGTTATTGATGTCATTGAAAAATCTAATATAAATGCATGATTTTCATTCTTTCCAAACACAGAGCAAAAATAGTTGCTGGACGCTCTCTACATCACTGACATTTTTCTTACCTCTGGGTAGTGATGAACTGACGAGGTTGCTATAACTGTTTTGTTATCTTTACCCTCAGCAATTCCCAATCTCTGCGGATTCCTCAAATTTATTTTGGTTTTCTTACCCGTTCGTCGTAGTAGTCACAACATACAGCAATTTCTGTAAATGTTTTAAGCTGTAGCCCCACCGGTTTAGAAACTTTTAGAAATTATATGTAGATTTCGACACCCTCTGGTGGTGTGATGATGTAGTTGGCAAGTGGTTTAACTGCTAATACTGACGGCAGCAATGAAAATGTTTGGATGCAGTTATGAGACTGTAGATGCTTCAAACATCACTGCTTGTCCCAGATGCATTTAAATAGCAATGGAGAAAATATTTATTTTTAGTAATAATAAAAATAATTTTTATTACCAATGAGTAGCTAGGAAAACTGCCAAAAAAAAATCAACAAGACATTTCAAAGCTTTTTTTCTATGTAACAATTTAATTTATTTAAAGGAGGGATTGAACTTTGGAACTAAAGAACAGATTTAACTCAACTGCTGCACTCAGTAAATTCAATGTGAGGAATGCTTGAGCTTCATCTTTTCTTAAGTGGTCACAGAAGTGCAGTTTGAAACAGCAGTTATGGGAAGCCAGTGACTCCTGTGTAGACAGAAACTGAGCTGGGAATAAAGCCTAAGTATTATTTTAGCCAATAATGTAATGAAGTCAAACAATTGTACTACAGAGGGAAGAGGTGCCGCTATTGCTTTGCTACCTAAAGAGACTTTATTCACGTTTAAGAGGAGGCTCATATTCACTAAAATCTAGTTTTCTAATTTCTTAACATGCAATAGGTATCTTCTTTTTACCCTTAAGAAATGGTTAAAAGTGGTACCTGGCTTATTTTCTGTGCTGATAAAACAAAAGGAGCTGAAAAGCAGTGGGCTAACTGAAGTGCAGGAAGCTTTCATCTTTCTAAACACACATAATTATTATTTTTTTTAAAATCCGGGTTAGTTCTGTTCTGGACACTTTTTGCATAAATGAGTCAAAAGAATAGGAAAATGCCATTGAGGTTCATTAAACTCCAAATTCAGCCTAGCAATAGTAATGACTGTAAGCACTGTCATTTATTAAAGACTAAGAATTCACATCAAGGGGTTTGATACAATAGCAAAAAAGAAGTATTTTTTTTGTACAGGCATAACATTCCTCTTTACCAGTTGTACTGCCCATTATTTGACAAGTGAAGTGTGAATTGAATCAGTTTGAAAGCAACAAACTCCAAAATCAAAAATCCATTTTGAAGAAAAACAAGCTTTCCAGGTTTTCCTGAATTGTTTTGTGTATGCTGTTGACTTTCAAACGGCAGTAAGCGCTTAAGGGTTTACAAAATAAGGTGCATTCATGGATGTAATTAATTTCTCTTTAAGAAAATAAACTCATCTAAGTACAAAACTGTGAAATGTTGAAATATTTTGATAGAGCATATTTAACTTTTTGTATGACTGTACTCCTTGCTATGAGCCAGGGCTGGCACGTTTTATGATGTGCGCGTCGTCAAACCGTTGATTTTGCGGCTGCTGTTCAGTCTCACTTTCCTTCCCTTTAAATTGCATTTTGATACTCTCAAGAAGGGACCAAGTGCCGCTGTGTAATAATTTTCTCTCACAATTTTCACAAGGTCTAAATTTCATCAAGATCTCTGGCTTTGGTGGGAATGGACAACTCTGCGTTTACCTTTCACTAATGGTGTTACTCCCACTGAAAAACAAAAAAAAAGATACTTAGATTCCAAGATTCCAGTAAAATTATTGCTTCTATAATGCTTATAAGCTGTGCTCTTTGCTGTAGGGAAATTACTTCTCACACTAACGCTTCTTGGCCTGAAAAGTTTTGCATTTCACCTTTGAGAAAATGCCAGATGGTAGTGGAAGTTGAATAAGATTACTTAAAAATACAAATAATATTTGAATTGCATCTCTGATCACTTGCAATAGAATACATTTAACATCTTAATAGACATTAATATGTTGGTTTGAATTGAAAGGTAAGAAATTGGTAAAATTTAGTTTAAAAATTAAAAGTTTCTTCTGACTTTTTAATTCTATTTCACACTTTGTGGAGATAAAATACAGACTTCTGTGCTGTCTTCTGTAACACTGTATTTCCTGCAAAATCTTGGTCTTTACATCATGGTGATACATGCTATAGAAACTCTGAGGAAAAAAATGGCTTAAATAATCAGCACTGTGATAGGAGCTTCAGACAAACTCTCCTTGGAGAAAACCCCAATGCCTTGGTCAGCGTGCCAGGCTGGCACTGGAGGAGTCAGTAAACTTGCATATTACACACTTTTTTTTTTTCTGTAAATAGTGAAACAACACTTGCCATCAAGCATTGGTAGCCTTTGGCACAAATGGGATGATAAGCTTTGACCTTTCAAGTGCCTCCATACCAGTGAGCTGACTTCAGCAAAGCTGTGAGGAAAATACAGTTTGAAACTTTTTATTTTATTATTTTTTTTTCAGAATAAAGGAAACCTGGAACAAAGGTGAGGTCTGGTTCCTCCCCTGCCACTTCAGCAGTGAATAGTGTTTGCCCAAGAAGCCAAAAACTCAGTCTAGAATAAAACCCAGTGATATTCTAAGCTTGCCTCTGGATTTTTTTCTTTGTTGTTGTTCATGTGAGTTCCTACCATTCCATTTCAATATGTTACCTTTAAAAATACAAGTACTTTTAAAATTTGTTTTTCTGATGTTTAATATCTTAGTAGAGATTAAAGCATTACTTTATTGAAGTCAGTTTATATTCTCTCTAAGGTTTACAGTTTTAGCAGTGTAAACTCTCATCACTGCTATTTCTCCTAGTTCTGTATGGAGTACCACTGCAGAAAAATTCTTTATCAGGTTTATTTTCAGGCTACCAAAGTATCAGAATTACTGTATCGGTGTGTTCCTGTGCACTGAAAGTTTCTGTTTCTTCACACCAGCCTCATGAAATTGCATCCATGATTTTTCTTGCTTCCCTGGGCCTGGGGAGAGGGATGGGAGTGGGAGAGATGGCGTAAGGCAAAATGGTTGACCAATACATCTTTGTTATTTTTTCCAGCATTTTAATTTTCCATTGTTTTCAGACACTGGGTATGTCTCTCTATTCCAGCTTGTCAGGTACCTCACCTCACAGGCAGACTCCCTGTTCCTAGTGAAGCTCTCGTGTGCTTCAGTCTGGGCCAACAGTTCCATAAACAGGCCATTTCCAGAAACCAACACTTTGTTTCACTTTGAAAAAATAGGTGGCAATTGACAAAATATGCACCATCTTCTTTTCTGTACTTTTAAATGCTATTCTTTCCAGATCTATTATTGCACACTTAGGGGTCACCTACAATGGAATCTTCTCAGAGTGGTGTTAAGTGTATGAAGTTTCATCAATTAAAGCAGATTTCCTAATTGTTCCGATGCATTTCAGAACATACTAATTCCTTTTGCATAGATGTCGCACTTCATAAATAGTAGCTATTGAGATAATAAACCTGATGAACTGTTATGTAAATATTTTAATACTATTCCTCTGCTGGTAGCTTTTACTGAAATGATGTGATCAGTGCCAACAAAATGTGTTAAAATTGTTGTGAATAAATATGAATAATCTTCATCCGCAAGTGAAATCTTTTCAAAAGTCGAAATTTTAGTTTTCACAGTCTTATGTGTATAAGAATTAGTAGTTATGGTATCAAAGATTTTGAATTATCATTCCTTTCCTGCCTCATTTTTAATTTTTAATCATCTTATCTCTGCAGTAAAACACCGTGGTCTGATCAGTTTAATGTTCTCTGGATCTTCTGAAACCTCAGGTAAGCAAAAAATGCTTTATCGCATATTTCTCCTTTTGCTTCTGTTACAGTATTAAATCTTCTTTTCCCTCCTACAGCACTCCTGTGTGTTTCTAGATGCTCTTACATTCTGCTACTGTTTCTATTTCACCTTTTACAATCAGGAGTACACTTTGTGTGAAATTGGACTGTAACCTGAAAGGGCTGTTACAGACACTTGCTAAAAAGGCAGATGACAGCATGAGGGTGGTGGGACCCTGGCCTAGGTTGCCCAGAGAAGTTGTGGCTGCCCCATCCCTGGAGGGGTTCAAGGCCAGGCTGGATGGGGCTTTGAGCAACCTGGTCTGGTGGGAGGTGTCCCTGCCCAGGGCAGGAGGGTTGGAAGGAGACAATATTTAAGGTCCCTTCCAACTCAAACCACTGGGAGTGCTCTTGGAGGAGAAGCTCGCCATGAGGCAGCAGTGCGCGCTGGCAGCCCAGAAAGCAAACCACTTCCCGGGCTGCATCAAAAGAATCAAATCATGGCCAGCAGGGCAAGGGAGGTGATTTTACCCCTCTACTCTGCTCTGGTGAGACCCCACCTGGAGCACTGTGTCCAGCTCTGGAGTCCTCAACGTAGAAAGGACATGGGCCTGTTGGAACGGGTCCAGCAGAGGGTCACGAAGATGATCAGAGGGATGGAGCACCTCTGCTGTGAGGACAGGCTGAGAGAGCTGGGGTTGTTCAGCCTGGAGAAGAGAAGGCTCCGGGGAGACCTTGGAGCCCTTTCC